>PVKM010004959.1:0-49850 GCA_004027735.1 Carollia perspicillata
CCCTCCCCCCTATGGACACTGTCAGCCTGTTCTCTATTTCAGTCTCTTTGGTTATATTCTGCTTGCTTGATTGTTTTGTTGTTTAGGTTCCTGTTAAAGGTGAGATCATGTGGTATTTGTCTTTCACCACCTGGCTTATTTTACTTAGCATAATGCTTTCCATTTCCACCCATGCTGTTCCTAAGGGTAGGAGCTCCTTCTTTCTTTCTGCTGCATAGAATTCCATTGTGTAAATGTACCATAGTTTTTTGATCCATTCATTTCCTGATGGATACCTAGCTTGCTTCCAGCACTTGGCTATTGTAAATTGTACTGCTATGAACATTGGGGTGCATAGGTTATTTTGGATTGGTGTTTCAGGGTTCTTAGGATATAATCCTAGCAGTGGAATTGCTGGGTCAGAAGGCAAATCCATTTTTCATTTTCTGAGAAAATTCCATACTGTTTCCCATAGTGGTTGTACCAGTCTGCAATCCCACCAACAGTGTACTAGGGTCCCCTTTTCTCCACAACCTCTCCAACACTTGTTGTTTTTTGCTTTGTTTATGATGGCCATTCTGACCAGTGTGAAGTGGTATCTCATTGTGGTTTTAATTTGCATCTCTGTGATAGCTAGCGATATTGAGCATCCTTTCATGTGTCTCTGGATCCTCTGAATGTCCTCCTTGGAAAAGTGTCTGTTCAAGTCCTTTGCTCATTTTTTAATTGGGTTGCTTGTCTCCTTAGAGTGGATTCGTGTAAGTTCTTCATATATTTTGGAGATTAAACCTTCGTCTGAGGTATCATTGGCAGATATGTTTTCCCATACAGTTGGTTCTCTTTTTATTTTAATACTGTTTCCTTTAGCCTTGCAGAAGCTTTCTATTTTGATGAGATCCCATTTGTTTTGTTTACCCTTTACTTTATGTCCCTTGCTCTAGGGAACATATCAGTAAAAATGCTGCTGTATGAAATATCTGAGATTTTCCCGCCTATGTTCTCCTCTAGGAATTTAATGATGTTGTGGCTTATATTTAAGTCTTTTATCTACCTTGAATTTATTTTTGTGTATGATATAAGTTGGTCATCGAGTTTCATTTTTTTGCACGTAGCTGTCCAGTTCTCCCAACACCATTTGTTGAAGAGGCTATCTTTATTCTATTTTATATCGCTGCGCCCTTTGTTGAATATTAATTGACCATAGAGACTTGGGTTTATTTCTGGGTTCTTTATTCTGTCCTACTGGTCCATTTGTCTGTTTTTATGCCAGTGCCAGGCTGTTTTGATTACAGTGGCCTTGTAATACAATTTGATATCAGGTATTGTGATCCCTCCTACTTTGCTCCTCTTTTTCAAAAGTGCAGCAGCTATTCGGGGTCGTTTACGGTTCCATATAAATTTTCAAAGTGTTTGTTCTATGTCTGTGAAATACACCATTGATACTTTAATAGGTATTGCATTGAATCTGTAAATTGCTTTGGGTAATATGGACATTTTGATGATGTTAATTTCACTGTTTGTCACTTATGAGCCTCAAGGTATTTTGCTGAGAAAGAGCTATTTTCTTAGTGTTATAGGCACACTGGAAGGAGGCTGGAACACAGGAAGACACAAATGAGAAGTGAGGGATCATTAAAGGCCAATTCAGCAAGTGAACATTCCGACCTAGTGAACTTCTAAATTCCATGAATTTTATTTTTAATGAAATGAGGGAGCCAATTTCAAACCCCGGAAAAAGATTTTTGCATTTTCAACTTCCAAGCAGGTCAGAAAGGTTATAGGACAGCTTTTGGTCAGGCCTCTGTGACCTTAGTCTCAACTCTTAGACAACACCTGCTGACTGGAAGAAGATCTTGGATTCCTGAGCCTGTGGTCTACAGTAAGGAAATCACAACATGGCTGACAGAGAAGTGGGCCCTGCCGCCAGCACTTTTGGGAAAGGAAGTTTGAATATCCCAACTTATTCCAGGAACCATATCTTCAAAGCTGCTACCTAAAACTCAGGGTAGTCTGCTGCCCTTTAAAAAACAAAAATCAGCCTCCAGTTAAACAATATGTGAGCTAAATACTAGATAGTGTTTCACAATGCCAGACTGAGCAGCTCAGAAATGGGAGAGTCTGCCTCCCTCTGATAGTTCCCTTCAAATGTCTATCTGCTCCCAAAAGATCTTTTTAGATGAACAAAAAAATAGTACCAAAAAGGGAGAAATTATGCAACATGTGGCACTAGGGACTCTGATATCAGACAGACCAAGAAAAGTATCCTTGGCAACAGTAGGAAAATAGCATTAAACAGGCATGGCTTTTATAGATATTCTGGGTTTTTCAGGATCCCAGGAACCTTAATGCCACCTATTATTCATAGCCCCCAACTTGTGGCCTCTACCTAAACTGACTCTCTCCAGAAGTGCCCTATAAGCTCAGTAATTTTTTAACCAGAGCAACAGAAAACAAATACACTCCACCAATTCTCCACTGCCCTTTAAAACTTTCCTATCTATGTTGTTGAGTATGTGACTGTATTAGTTTCCTAGGGCTATTGTAACAAACTACCACAGAGTGGGTGGCTTGGAACAACATGAATTTATTCTCTCATTCTGGAGGCAGAAATCCAAAATCAAGTTGTCTGCAGGGGTATGCTCCCTCTCAAGGTGCTAGCAAACCATCCTCTCCCAGGCTTTTCTCTTAACTTCTGGTAGTTCTTTGGCTTCGGGCAATAAAGCTCTAATCTTCACATGGTGTTTTCCCTGTGTGCATGTCTGTTTCTTTACATGGTGTTCTTTTTATAAGGATGTCAGTCATATTGGATTAAGAGTGCTCCATACGTCAATATGACCATCTTAAACTAACTACTTGAGCAATAATGCTACTTCCAAATAAGGTCACATTCCAAGGCACTGGTGGTTGGCACTTCAACATATAAATTTTTGAGAAATACAGTTTAGCCCATAACAGGTTCTGACTAGCTCACTAAGATAGGTAATGACCTAAAATAGTTCATTATCTCTGTAAATATATTTATATTTAAAAAGAAACCTTACTTACCTACTTTCATTTAAAGTACTGACTGAGAAGAAAGGCTTGGAAAGACCATCATTCTAACGGTGTGGAGAACTGTAGGCCACCCAGCTTGCAGAGCTTCAGAGAGGCTAAGGGTCCTTGGAGACAAAGGTTTAGTATATTTAGGCAGTGAAGAGGGAATATCAGAAAAAAAAAAAGAGACTCCATAATGGGGAATTATTGTTTAATGGGTACAGTTTAAGTTTGGGATGATGAAAAAGTTCTAGATTTGGATCATGGTTATGGTTACACAACATCATGAATGTACTTAATGCCACTGAGCTGGACCTAAAAATATTTCAATGGTAAATATTGTTATGTATATTTCACCAAAATAACTTTCAAAAGGGAATAAACAAAAGAGGAGAGTCCATGTAACTGTCCTTGAAGTAGGTCACAGTGGAGAAAAAGAGTAAGGCCACAATTAAGAATGAAAGTATAAGGCAGAATTTCAAGGGTACTATTAGTCAGTATATACTCAGAAGGAAGGCAGGATTTATAGACTAGGGATGGTGAGTTTCAGATCCTGTAAGGTTCTGTGGCCTTTGTAACTCCTCAATATTGTTATTATATTAAGAAATAGTAATGGTGATACTGAATAATTGTTGAACACTTACTACATTCCAGGTACTGTGCTAAGCACCTTCCATTGTTTCACTTATTTTATTGTTATGATGCTGAAGAAAGTACTATTATTACTGTTATTCACCATTTACAGAAGAAATTGAACCTCAGAGGTGTTAAATAATTTGTCAATGGTCACAGCAGGCAAGTGGTGGATTTCGAGTCAATATTGGTAATTTATACAGGAAATTTTCCATTTCATTTAGGTTTTCAATTAATGTACAAATTAAGACTTTTTTGGTGTATAAATTGTAGGGTAATTTCTTAAGAAATTATAAGTTATACAAGTAAGGGATGAACACATTTTCTCATATGAGTGAAAATATTATATATTATCTCTTTATTACCCTTAGTTTCTACCTACACTATCCAGAAGAAACCACTATTACCACTTCGATTGTATACTTCCAAAACTTTTTCTGTTCATTTACATTTATTTTTTGTGAATAGGTTTTTATTGTATTTTTTATTACCATTTAGTCCCCTTATACTCTCCTCCCCCCAGCAATCACCACACTGTTGTCCATGTCCATGAGTCCTTTTTGGTTTTTGCTCAATGCCTCCACTCCTTAACCTCCCCTACCTTAGATGTCATCTGACTTTCAATCTATGAGTCTGTCTCTATTTCCCTTGTTAGTTCAGTTTGTTTGTTAGATTTTACATATGAGTGAAATCATATGGTATTTGTCTTTCTATGACTGGCTTATTTCACTTAGGATAATGCTTTCCAAGTCCATCCATACTGTTGTAAAGGATAAAATTGTTTTCTTTTTCATGGTTGAGTAGTATTCCATTGTGTAAATGTCCCATAGTTGTTTTATCCACTTATCTACTAATGGACACTTAGGCTGCTTACATAGCATGGAGATTGTAAATAATGCTGCAGTGAACATATGGGTGCTTATGCTCTTTTGAATTAGTGTTTTGGGTGCCTTTGGATATATTCCCAGAAGTGGGATCACTGGCTAGAAAGGCAGATCCTTTTTAAATTTTTGAGACATTTCCATACTGCTTTCCACAGTGGCTGCACCAGCCTGCATTCCCACAAACAGTGCAAAAGAGTTCCCCTTTGTCCACATCCTTGACAGCACTTGTTGTTTCTTGATTTATTGATGATAGCCATTCTGACAGGTGTGAGGTGATATCTCATTGTGGTTTTGATTTGCATTTCTCTGATGATTAGTTATGTTGAGCATTTTTTCATATATCTATTGGCCATCTGTATGTCCTCTTCAGAGAAGTGTGTATTCAGGTCCTTTGCCCATTTTTTAAATTGGGTTGTTTGTTTTTGGGGGTGTTGAGTTTTTTGAGTTCTTTATAAATTTTGGATATTAACCACTTATCAGATGTATTGAAAAATATGTTCTCCCATTCTGTGGATTGTCTGTTTATTATGTTGATGTTTTCCTTTGCTGTGTAAAATATTTTTACTTTGATGTAGTCCCATTTTTTATTTTGTTTCCCTTGACTGGGGAGATATATCTGATAAAATATCGCTACAAGCAAAGTCTGAGATTTTGCTGCCTGTGTTTTCTTCTATGATTTTTATGCATTGGGGTCTAACATTTAAGTATTTAGTCCATCTTGAATTTATTCTTGTGTGTGGTGTGAGAAAGTGGTTTAGTTTCACTTTTCTGCATGTCTCTGTCCACTTTTCCCAACACCATTTATTCAATAAACTATCTTTAGCCCACTGTGTTTGCTTGCTTCTTCTGTTAAATATTAATTCACTATAAAGGTGTGGGTTTATTTCTGGGCTCTCTATTCTGCTCCATTGATCTATGTGTCTGTTTTTATGCTAATACTTGCTGTTTTGATTACTGTGGCCTAATAATAGTATAGTTTGATATTAGGTAGTGTCATTCCTCCAACTTCGTTCTTCTCTCTCAGGAATGCAGTTGCTATGTGGGGCCTTTTGTGGTTCCATATAAATTTCTGAAATATTTGTTCTAGTTCTGTGAAATTGGAATCTTGATAGGAATTGCACTAAATCTCTAGATAGCTTTGGGTAATATAGACATTGTAATGATGTTAATTCTTCCTTCAATGAACATGTTATATGCTTCTGGTTATTTGTATCTTCTATTTCTTTCTTCAGTGCCTTATAATTTTTTGAGTACCAGTCTTTTACATAGTTGGTTAGGTCTATTCCTAAGTATTTTATTCTTTCTGAAGCAATTATGAATACGATTGTTTTTTTAATTTCTTCTTCTGTCAGTTAGTTATTGACATATAAATGCACAGCTGGTTTCTGGATATTAATTTTGTAATCTGTTACTTTGCTGAATTCATTTATCAGTTCTAGTATTTTCTTAGTGGAATTCTTGGGATTCTGTATGTACAGTATCATGTCATCTGCAAATAAAGATAGTTTTACTTCTTCCTTTCCCATTTAGATGCTTTTTATTTCTTCTTACCTGATTGTTGTGGCTAGGACTTCCAGTGCTATGTTGAATAAGAGAGGTGAGAGCAGACATCCCTGTTTAGTTCCCTATCTTAAGGGGAACGCTTGTACTTTTTGCCCATTGAGTATGACGTTGGCAGTGGGTTTGTCATATATAGCCTTTATTATGTTTATGTACGTTCCCTCAATTCCACTTTACTGAGAATTTTTATCATAAATGGGTGCTGGATTTTATCAATGCTTTCTCTGCATTTATTGATATGATTGTGTGGTTTTATATTCATTTTGTTTATGTTATGAATCGCATTTATTGATTGGTGAATGTTGTACCAACCTTGCCTTCCTGTAATAAATCCCACTTGATCATGGTGTATGATCTTTTTAATGCATTGCTGTATTAGGTTTGCTAATATTTTGTTGAGGATTTTAGCATCTATGTTCATTAGGTATATTGGCCTATAATTTTATTTCTTTGTTCTGTCTTTGTCTGGTTTTGGAATTAGGATATTACTGGCCTTGTAAAATGAGTTTGGGAGCTTTACTTCCTGTTGAATTTTTTAAAATAGTTTGAGAATGAGAGGTGGTAGTTCTTCTTGGAATGTTTAGTAAAATTCACCTGTGCCAGTCCAGGGCTTCTGTTTGTTGTTTTGTTTGATTATTGCTTTAATTTTAATAGGTGTAATCTGTTTATTCAGGTCTTCAGATTCTTCACGATTTAGCTTTTGGAAGAATGTATGTTTCTAGGAATTTATCCATTTCATCCAGGTTGTCTGGTTTGTTGGCACACGATTGTTCCTAGTATTTCCTTACCATCCTTTGTATTTCTTTGGTGTCAGTTGTTATTTCTCTCCTTTCATTTCTGATTTTATTTATTTGGGCCCTCTATATATTTTTCCTTAATGCATCTGGTTAAAGGTTTGTCAATTTTATTTAACTTTTCAGAGAATCAGCTATTGGGGTCATTGATCTTTTGAATAATTTTTTAAAACTCTATTTTGTTTATTTTTGCCTTGATCTTTATTATTTCCTTTCTTCTACTCACTGTGGGCTTTGTTTGTTGTTCTTTTTCAAGTTCCTTTAAGCGTAATGTTAGGTTGCTTATTTGAACTTTTTCTTGTTTTTTTTTTTTTTTTTTTTTTTTTGAGATAGACCTGTAATGCTTGAATTTCCCTCTTAGGATTGCTTTCCCAGTATCCCACAGATTTGGGATTGTTGTGTCCTTATTTTAATTTGTTTCAAAGTATCTTTTGATTTATTCCTTGATCTTGTTTACCTATTCAATGTCTAATAACATGTCATTTAGCTTCTATGACTTTGTATGTTTTTCAGTGTTCTTGTGATTGATTTCTTGTTTCATAACATCATCAGAGAGGACAATTGATATGATTTCAGTCTTCTTAAATTTATTGAGACCTGTTTTGTGTTCTAACATGTGCTTCAACCTAGAAAACCTTCCATGTGCACTTGAAAAGTATGTATATTCTGCTTCTTTGGGATGAAATGCTCTGTAGATATCAATTATATCCATTTGATCTTGTGTGTCATTTAAGGCTGCTGTCTCCTTGTTGATTTTCTATCTGGAAGATCTATCCATTGAAGTCAATCAGGTGTTAAAATCCACCACTCTGACTGTATTTCTGTCAGTTTATTCCTTTATGTTCATCAAGATTTGCCTCACATATGTAGGTGCTCATATGTTAGGTTCATAAATGTTCCTAGGGTCACATCCTCTTGCTGGATTGTTCCTTGGATCATTATGTAGTGTTCTTCTTTGTTTCTTACTATAGCTCAGTTTTAAAGTCTATTTTGTTGATATAAGCACTGCTACTGCAGCTTTTTTTCCTTTCTATTTGCATGAAATATCCTTTTCCATCCTTTTACTTTTATTCTCTGTGTATCTTTAGATCTGAGATGGGTGTATTGGAAGCAGCATATACAGGGGTCTGGTATATAACACTCCTTGTTATTACAAAATCTTTTATTACAAAATCATAAGCATGTAATCCTGTGACATAGCAATATCACACTGAAGCACACCATATGACATTGTATATGAAGTGGTCAACTTGTTGTCCATCTCATGTGAGACATTCATGCACCCTACCAACCACACTCAAATAAGCCTTACTTCTGCTGGACCCTGTATATGGGTTTTGTTTTCTAATCCAGTCAGCTACCCTATGTCTTTGGTTGAAGCATTTAGCCATTTATACTTAAATTGATAATATATTTAGTGACATTTTATTATTTGACTGTTTTCCTGTTTTTTTTTCTTTCTCTTTCTCCTCCTCCTCCTTCTTTTTCTTTCTTCTTCTTCCTCTTCCTCTTTTAGCAAGCCAATTAACATTTGTTGCAGTATAGGTTTCATGTTAACAAACTCCTTTAGCTTTTTCTTGTCTGAGAAGCTCCTTGTGTCCCCTTCTATTTTAAATGATAGCCTTTTGGGTAATGTAGTCTTGGTTGTAGGTCCTTGCTTTTCATCACCTTGAATATTTAATGCCACTTCCTTCTGGCCTAAATGTTTTTCTTGAGAAATCAGATGCCAGTCTAACTGATTCTCCCTTGTATGTAACTACCTGCTTTTCTCTTGTAGCTTTTAGGATTCTCTCCCTTGTCTTTAAGCATCGTATATTTGCTTAATTACTTAATTTGATGTTGATGCTGATTTGCATTTCTCTGATGATTAGTGATGTTGAGCATCTTTTCATATGTCTATTACCATCTGTATGTCCTCTTCAGAGAAGTATCTATTCAGGTCCTTTGCCTGAGTAGGACCTGAATAGACATTAATTAATTTTTAGCAGCTTAAATCAACATATTTATTATCTTACATTTTCACAGAGTCAGGAATAAGGGTACAGCTTAGCTGAGTCATCTGCTTCAGGTCCTGTCAGAGGGATGCAATCAAAGTATTTGCCAATAGTCTCTTACAAAGCTGGAATCAAGATGTTGGCTAGCACTATAGTCACTGCAAGGTTCAGCTGGGGAAAGATCAGCTTCTAAGCTCCTTCATGTGATTCTTTTCCAGGTTCATTTCCCCTCTTGGATTGTTGGGCTGAGAGCCTCAGTTTTCTCTGGCTATTGGCTGAAGGCTCTCTTTACTTCCTTGTTACATACATCTCATCAAAGCAAGCAAGCCAGGAAGACAAGAGAGAGTGTTAGGAAGATGGAAGTCATAATCTTTATACCTAATCCTGCAGGTGACATTCTATCACTTTTGCTGAATTCTGTTCTTAGATCCAGTCCACACTCATAACAAGAGGTGGAAATCATTAGGAGACATGTCAGAAGATGTCCACCACATGTGTAAATCAATTATAGTTTTTTTATGTTTAAAGCCACACTTGGCCAATGAAATTTATTTTTTGTATGAAGATGAGCCCTCTCAACACTACTTTACAACTTTGAAAAGCACTTTTGCTTTCTGGGAGCAAGGCACACCTTGGAACTGCTTATCCTAAGACATGGAATCAGCAACTCTGTAGGAGCCCTAGTTCATTTTAAAGAATAATAATATTAAGACTCTGGGTATAGAAATGCATGCTTTGTTTTTTTTATTAGTACTGGTGTTAAATTAGCCCACTCCAATGATAAGCATGTGCTCTGACTGGGAATTCCACTGGTGACCTTTCACTTTGTGGGACAGTGATACTGGTCAGGGCTGGCTTATATATTTTTAAAATAGTGGCTCCAATTATATTTTAGGTGTGGGATTAAAAAATCAACTAGAGCTCCGGCTGGTGTAGCTCACTGGATTGAGCACTGGCCTGGGAACCAGAGGATCGTGGTTCAATTCCCAGTCAGGGCACATACCTGGGTTGCAGGCCAGTTCCCAGTAGGGGATGCACGTGAGGCAACTATACATTGATATTTCTCTCCCTCTCTCCTTCCCTTCCCTTCTAAAGATAAATAAGTAAACAATCTTAAAAAATCAACTAGATATGTTACATTGTAATGCTGAAATATACTCTTTCAAACTGAATTAATGATATGTAAGCATTATGTATTTAATTAGTATGTGTCTTGGTGTAGGTCTCTTTGGCCCAAGTTATTTGAGACTCGTTGAGCTTCTGGACTTGTGTGTTTTTTCTTCACCAGATTAGGTAAATTTTCAATCATTATTTCTTCAAATAGGTTCTCAATCCCTTGCTTGCTCTCTTCTCTTTCTGGTTTTCCCATGATGTGAATGTTGTTAGCTTCATGTTGTCCAAAATGTTTTTAAGCTCTTCTCATTTTTTAAAAATTTGTTTTCTTTTTCCTGTTCTGCCTGGAGCAGAAAATATAAATCTTTGTTTTTTTCTACCTTGTTTTAGAAATTACTGATTCATCATCTGCTTCATCTAACCTACTCTTTCTTCCTTCCAGTGTAGTATTTATTTCAGATATTGCACTCTTTATTTCTGACTAGTCCTTTTTTATGGTTTTTATGTGTTTTTCCATGTTGTGGGTATTCTTATAATCATCACTTTAAACTGTGTCATAAATTACTGGCCTCCATAAATTATGTGGTCTTCTGAAGATTTCTCTTGTTCTTTCATTTGGGATCTGTTTGTTTGTCTTCCCATTCTGGCTGCTTCTTTGTGTTTGTTTCTATGTATTAGTTAGATCTGCAAAGACTTTGGTGTGGGTTTTTGATAGGCACTGCATGTGACTGCCCTTGTTAACCTGTATGGAGCTATCAGCATTCCAGCACATGTTACTCTCTCTGCTGGACCTGTTTGTGTGCAGAAAGAACCAGGTTGCTCACCAAGGCTGGCTTTTACCAGCACCGGCCTCAGGGAAGGGTCAGCTAAAGTCTCAGAGCTCCCAAAGCTCCACCTTAGTTGTGAAACTACTCTGTGATATAACCTCAAGCTGTACTCAGCAGCCTTGCTTAAGCTCCACAGTGTAGGACAGAGTGATTTCTATGGGTGGGGCTATTGCCACTTGGAGAGGAGTGCTCTGCCTGAGAAAGATGCTTTCTACATTATGGAGAATAACTCAGCACAGGGATCGTGGTGACTATTCCTTCAGTTCCTTCCCCAGGGCCACCTGCCCCAGTGTCTTCTCACAAATATCTAGTCCATTCTGCCTTCCCTCTGCTGTAGCCAAGGGTAAGTGACAGCAAATGAGTTTTTTTTATTGGCTTTTAAGAGGCTCTCTGCATCTCCAGCTGTCTCTTTCTGGTGGACATAAACCCCACTGCTTTTCACAGCTGGATATTATATGGGCTCCCTTTCCTGGCTCTGGTGCTGTAGATGAGGAATCTCAGCTTGGGGTTTAGACCCCACAATTCTCAGGGGGATCCCCCTGGCTACTGAAATATCCCTCCAGCACTTCAGCTGCAACCTGTGGGAGCCCATCCACCCCTCTCATGCCTCCTCCCCATTCTCTACCAGCCTTGCTGTGCTGAAGTAGTTTCTTCTGTGTTTCCATGGTTATAAAGCTCCTCTCCAGCTAGTGTTCAGTTGGTTATTCTGGATGATTTCTTTACAATTTTGTTGTAATTCCAGCCTGCTCCTGGGAGGAAGTTGGTGTAGCTTCCACTTACTCCTCTGCCATCTTAGGTCCCCTTCTATTCATTTACATTTAAATGTTGCTTTCTTGAAGCTTTTATAGGATGTGTCAGTAAAACCACTGGCTTTAGTTTCCTCATCTGTCAATGGGGACATTACCTATTTTACTGTTTCTAACATTATAACACCTCTATATTTGATATGTATTTAATATAATAATTATTGTGTGAGTCATACAAGAATTGTTTAATTGATAGTGAATCTTAAAATCAATGGTATCTTGGACATACACATAGATCAATGGAACACACTAGAGAGACCAGAAATAAGTACAAGTTTCTATGGTCAATTAATATTTGACAGAAGGTGAAGAAGCATAAAATGGAGTAAAACTAGCCTCTTCAATAAATGTTGCTGGGAGATCTGGACAGCTACATGCAAAAAAAAAAAAAATGAAACTAGATCACCAACTTACACCATACACAAAAATAAACTCAAGATGGATAAAAGATTTAAATATAAGTTGCAACACCATAAAAGTCCTAGAGAAGAACATAGGGAGGGAAATCTCAGATTTTCCACACAGCAATATTTTCACTAATATATCACCTAGAGCAAGGGACATAAAGAAAAGAATAAACAAATGGTACTTCATCAACATAAAAAACTTCTGCATGACTAAAGAAAACATCAGCAAAATTAAAAGGGAACAAAATGTATGGGAAAATATATTTGCAAATGATTCCTTGGACAAGGGTTTGATCTCCAAAAGAACTCACCCAGCTTCACTCCAGGAAGGCAAACAATCCAATTAAAAAATAAGCAAAGGACCTGAACAGACATTTCTCCAAGGAGGACATACAGAGGGCCCAGAGATATATGAAAGGATGTTGAGCATCACTAGCCATCAGAGAGATGCAAATGAAAACCACAATGAGATACCACTTCATGCCTGCCAGAATGGCCATCATAACCAAACCAACAAACAAGAAGTGCTGGTGAGGTTGTGGAGAAAATAGAACCCTGGTACACTGTTGGTGGGAATCCAGACTGGTGCAGTCACTGGAAAACAGTATGAAATTTTCTCAGAAAACTAAAAATGGAACTGCCTTTTGACCAGGCAATCCCACTGCTGGGACTGTACCCTAAGAATCCTGAAACACCAATTCAAAAGAACCTATGCACCCCAATGTTCATAGCAGCACAATTTACAATAGGAAGTGCTAGAAGCAACCCAAGTGCCCATCAGTAAATGAATAGATCAAAAACTGTGGTACATTTACACAGTGGACTACTATGCAGCAGAAAGAAAGAAGGAGCTCCTACCCTTCATGATAGCATGGATGGATCTGGAGAGGATTATGCTAAGCAAAATAAGCCAGATGGTGAAAGACAAATACCATATGATCTCACGTATAAGTGGAACTTAATCAACAAAACAAACAAACAAGTAAAATATAACCAGAGACATTGAGATAAAGAAGAAACTGACAGTAACCAGATGGGAGGTGAGAGGGGATAATGGGGGCGGCAAGGAGGAAGGGTTTTCAGGAACATATATGAAGGACACATGGACAAAGCCGAAGCAGGGTAGGATCAAGGATGGGAGGTGGGGGTGCCTGGTGGGGGTGCCTGGGGTGGGGGGAGTGGAACAGGTAGGAACGGGTAAAATGGACACAAATGTACTTGAACAACAATAAAATAATAATAAAAAAATCAGTGGTATCTTGGAATGAGAACTAGGGTATTATTTCTCATTTCACAGAGTTTTGTAAAGATTCAATGTGGTAATTCATAATGAAGTACTTAGATGAGTGCCTGGTACATAAGTAAGTGTTGAATGTTCAATGAGTTTAGCCAGTATTTGTGAGGGAGCATGGAAAACAGGCCTGAAACTGACAATGGATCCTGTGGCTTGAGAAGGGAAAGGTCTTCAGGCACACTGACAGTGATAAATAATAAGTTTGGACTTCTGGCCAAGATGGAGGTGTAGGTAGACATAATGTGACCCCTCACATAACCAAAAGAAGAACAACAACAATTAAAAAAAAAAAACAAGCAGAACTGACAGAAAATCAAACTGTATGGAAGTCTGATAACCAAGGAGTTAAAGAAGAAACATGCATCCAGACTGGTAGGAGGGGCATAGTTGGGCAGCTGGGGCAGAGAGGACTTGCAGAAAGGCTGCAGTGGGCAGACCCGGTGAGGCAGTGGATAGTGGAAGGAAGTGCACAAGGCTGCAGCTAGCCAGCAAGGCAGTGGCACACTGGGCAGTCCCACATTCATGCTCAGATAAACCAGGCAAAACAAAGGGGGAGTGGGAGCTCCCAGCCTCACAGGAGAGTTTGTTGGAGAGACCCACAGGGTCCTAGAGCATACACAAACTCACCCACATGGGAATGAGCACCAGAAGGGCCCAATTTGCTTGTGGGTAGCGGGAGAAGTGACTGAAATCTGGCAGAGAGCGGAGGAAGCACAACTGTTTCCTCTCAGACCCCTCCCCCACCTATAGCATCACAAAGCAGTGATGTGGGTTACCCTGCTCTGATGAACACCTAAGGCTCCACCCCTAATTACATAACAGGCACGTCAAGACAAAAAGAATGGCCCAAAGGGAACAGATAAAAGCTCCAGAAAAAAATACAACTAAGCGATGAAGAGGTAGCCAACCTATCAGATGCACAGTTCAAAACACTGGTAATCAGGATGCTCACAGAATTGGTTGAATTTGGTTGCAAATTAGATGAAAAAATGAAGGCTACACTAAGTGAAATAAAAGAAAATGTACAGGAAATCAATAGTGATGGGAAGAAAATTGGGACTCAAATCATCAGTGCAGAGCAGAAGGAAGAAAGAAACATCCAATCAGAAAATAATGAAGAAACAAGAATTCAAAAAAATGAGGAGAGGCTTAGGAACCTCCGGGACATCTTTAAACATTCCAACATCTGAATCATAGGGGTACCAGAAGGAGAAGAGGAAGAGCAACAAGTGGAAAGTGTATTTGAACAAATAATAAGGGAGAACTTCCCCAATCTGGCAAAGGAGATAGACTTCCAGGAAGTCCAGGAAGCTCAGAGAGTCCCAAAGAAGGTGGATCCAAGGAAGCACACACCAAGGCACATCATAATTACATTACCCAAGATTAAAAATAAGGGGAGAATCTTAGAAGCAGCAAGAGAAAAGGGGACAGTTACCTACAAAGGAGTTCCCATCAGACTGTCAGCTGTTTTCTCAAAAGAGACCTTACAGGCAAGAAGTGGCTGGAAAGAAGTATTCCAAGTCATGAAAGGCAAGGACCTACATCCAAGACTGCTCTATCCAGCAAAGCTTTCATTTAGAACGGAAGGGCAGATAAAGTGCTTCTCAGATAAGGTCAAGTTGAAGGAGTTCATCATCACCAAGCCCCTATTATATGAAATATTAAAGGGACTTATCTAAGAAAAAGAAGATAAAAAACATGTACGATAAAATGACAGCAAACTCACAATTATTAACAACCTCACCTAAAACAAAAACAAAAACAAACTAAGCAAACAACTAGAACAGGAACAGAACCACAGAAATGGAGATGACATGGAGAGTTATCAACAGGGGAGTGGGAAGGGGAGAGAGGGGGAAAAGGTACAGAGAATAAGTAGCATAGATGGTAGGTAGAAAATAAACAGGGGGAGGGCAAGAATAGTATGGGAAATGTAAAAGCTAAAGAACTTATATGTATGATACATGGACATGAACTAAAGGGGGGAATGTGGGTGGGATGGGGTTTGCAGGGTGGAGGGGAGTGAAGTGGGGAGAATGGGACAACTGTAATAGCATAATCAATAAAATATATTAAAAAATAAGAATTTCAGAAACCAGGACAAGCTCCTGAAGTAATGCATGATTGAAGCCAGGGGCTGCAGCGATCCTCCAATAATAAAATCCAGCTAGCTTTGCTTAAAGGCTCTGTATTAGTATAGTCTGCTTACTTTATAATTCCTACTGGCAATATGATTACTAAGAATAAAGAACTGTATTATTCACTTTCTGTACAAGTGTCCAGCAGGAACAACAGCCCATATTTTGGTCTATGGATCCTTTTAATTAAAAATCTAGAGAAGTTTACACAGGAAGGGAGGCAAAGAATGATCATGTTTGCATTGTTTTTAAGAGTTGACTTATAACATTGCATGGGGTGGGTTACACAAGCCTTCAGCTCAGTGCAGCTGCATTTGGGTTTTATATGCATGGTATAAAGCCTACAGTGTCAGGAATGATTGGTTTGCTTTTGGCTTTGTGTGATTCTAATCAATAATTGCACCTATTGATCAAAGGCATACATTCAAAACTTTAATTTACATTGAACACCTTAACTTCATAAAATGTCAACAACTGAATTGGCTGAAATTGATTTCCCTTTTGTTTCAAAAGAAAAATCCTTAGTGCTGTGGATATCCTAGTGTGATTCAGAGCTCAGAGGTGGTTAATTATCTACCAGTATCACAGAGAAGAAAGCTGTGCAAACATTATCAGGGTGGAAATTTGTATCCCAGTGGAGATTTTTCACATGTCCTTCAAAAGTTCATCTAATGAGTTGGGAACTTTCTGGCCATGCAAGGAATTGAACTGAGGACTGATGCCTTGGTCAGTGAGAAATACACCTTGGTTTCACAAGATGGCTGAGCAGGAGGGTGACTTTTCCATGACCAAAGTGCCCGTACTCCAGACTGAATTCATTATGCTTGCCCTGAGAAGCTGATCAAAGGCAGGTTAGGCCTGCTGCTGGATCCATAAATACCATGCAGTAGTTTTTAAACTATATAGTAGAGATATAGGGTTCTATGGGTGAGCCTCAGGAGTTTCTGGGTGCAGAGATGGGAGAGGCTGAGTTTATGGGATGTCTGGCTCTATCCTTATTTCAAACAATGATTTGGAGTTGCCTTTGTAAACATTCTCTGTAAATAAACTCCTAGTTATATCCTAGTCTGGTTCTGCATTTGATGATGTAACAACCCTCTGAAACACACACACCCAATCCATTTGGCTGGCTCTCCTGTTCCCAGAGGGTATCTCCTAACCAGCAAACACAGCTCTCTTTTCCTCAGTCCACCTGTGATAGACTCATTGCACTGATGTACCTAATTCTTCACTTCTCCCATTGTAAGTGATGTGTTCTGCTCCACTGCTGGACTCTGGGCTAAGCCATGTCATGCTTTTCCCAGTGGGATATTAGTAAATATGTTGCAAACAGAGGCTTGGAAAATGCTTGCAGTTTCTCCTGCTCACTCTTGCACCTCTGTTCTTACTCCCTGCATATCCATGAGAACATGCTTAGCCTAATTTGCTGCAGGTATGTGAGAAACCCATGCAGCAGAGCCATATCACACCTTAGTCAGGCTGAGGCCAAACTGGATCAGCAGCTGATTATTCACATATGAGCAAATCCAGCCTAGATGATCAGAAATTCCTAGCTAAACTAGACCCAAGAGCAGCAATAAATAAATAATTTTTGTTTGAGCCACTGAGTTTTGGGGCAGTTTATTGCACAGCATTGTTGTGGCAACAGATTAACAGGTAACACTGTTAATCAGTGCAAAGCCTTCTCTTACAGCTCTTAGAGAAGAGGACACTCCTTTCTCAGAACTCCTAAAACACTTACTACTTGTGCTGCCTATTTATATTTTGTGATTCTTTGCATTATATCAGAAATTTATTTAATTGATTCCAGGATATCATTGGTGGAAAACATACCATTATCTTATGAACCACTAAGAAAAATAAAACACCACCAATGATACTATAATATGCATTGATTGGAAGACACATCCTAATTTTAGAACATTTAAACTATGTTTCTTAGAATCAATGAAATATGGTAATTAACTCCAGAGTTTTATGTCTTAGTTCTACAACAAGATTGTTCTTGAGGACAAATACTGGGTTTTCATCTTCTTTGGGGAACGGGATAGTTAGCATAGCTTTGGAATGAGGCCAATCCTTGTTCAGATTCTGGTTCCCTCACTTCACTAGTGTGAACTGAATCAAGCTACTTAAATTCTATGAGCCCAGTTTTGCCTCTATAAAAATAGAGGTAATTTTTATCTCAAAGGGTTATTGTGAGAAGTTATTAGATCATGCAAAAAACATGGTTAGCATTTAAAACAATGTTTGATTTTTTAATTAAGTAATACAGGTGCGTAATAAAAATTTATAACTATATACAAGGGAGTGTTGTGCAAAATAAACCTCCTACTTACTCCTGTTCTCTAGTCATCACTCAGTTTCCTCCCAGAAGATACCCAGTCACTATTTTCTTGAGAATCTTTCCAGAGGTGCTCATAGTAGTCATTTGATGTTAGTTTCTTTCTGCCTCTTTTGAACCTTACAGTACTTAATCAAGAGCTGGGTCCTTTGTAAAAGTCAAGGTGCTGATCACCCATTACTGTCTAGAACCATAAATGGAAATAGGTAGTACAGCAAATTGGACTGAATAGACCAGTATCAGACGTTTGTAGGGAAAAAATGTTTGTCAGTCCATATTCACATAGTTGCCTCTTTTTTTCATCAGAGCTAAGTGCAGAAAATTTTCAATTAACAAAGGGCTCATCACTTGGGTGCAAGTTAAGATAAGTTTTACTGTAACTGCCACTTCAGCAAAAGTGCTGAGACAGGAAATGCAGACTTCACTTACCACAACTGAAAAGCTAGCCAAGCAAAGGAAACCAAACTAATAATGTGGCTGATATTGTCAACTGCTATACATACGCAGATAGAAGAAAACTATATTGACATAATAATAATAAATATGTAAAGAAAGCTCATGGTTTACCAATAAAATCATTTACCATGTTGCTGACTTTACTGGAAAGTGATGCTTTATAACCAGTCTCTCAATTTGATTGATACCTAATTAAAAATTCACTAGGCTCAATTTCAAGCACCTCAAGCTATATTAAAGTCACTGCTATACCAATGGAGACATAATATCATTTAAAACCAAAGCAAGTATGATAATTTATTTAAAGATTAGAAATAGTTCTGAAAATTGCAAAGTTGCATTAAATCTGTGGCCATATATGAAAAACAGTAGTGTGGTTTAGTAGGAAGAACTAGGAACTCAGGAGGGCCTGGTCTCAGTTCTGGTTCTTGTGGTCACATTCTATGGTTTTGGGTAATTCACTTCTCTCTGGCCCCAGTGTCATTGTCAGTACAATGAAGACAATAATATCTGTTTTTTAAATCTCATTGCTTTTTTGGTGAAACTCAATTAAGATGATGTATGTAAACCTGCTCAAATAGCATAAAGCAGTCCCCAAATATAGTTTCAAAAACATCTAGTGAGCACTTATAATGTGCTAAGGACTGCATAGTCCTAAGGAGACATAGGTGAATAAGCACAAATCCTTGCCTTCAAGGAACTCATAGACGAGCTGCCAGACACAAATGCTGTCATTAGAGTTGTCAGATAACATACAGGATACCCAATTAAGTTTGAATTTTATATAAATAATAAATAATTTTAACATAAATATGTCCCAAATATCACAAAGGACATACTTTTAGAAAAATTATTCATTATTCATCTGTAATTCTAAGTTAATTGAATTCACTGTGTTTTTATTTGCTAAATCTGGCAACCTTATGTGTCACACAACAATAGAAATATGTACTTAATAGAAAAGTTGTGTAGTAGAGACATTAATGCTGCCTCAAGGTATCAAGGAAAGCTTCATGGAGGAGTTGAAGAGAGATCAAACATTTGGCAAGTGAACATGATTTTGTGGGGTTAGGGAGAGGGAAAGAGGGCATTTCAGACAGAGAGAAAAGTAGCAAGCAGTACCAGGCAAAAAGCACCTGGGAGAGTATAAACACTCCAGACTTTTCAGTGCGCTGAAATGTCAAATGTGAGGTAGGGAGTGACAAAATTTGGAGTCTCCCAAGATGGACTTATATGGACTTTATGAAGGGTCTTATATAACTTAAGTGTTTAATCTATATGCCACAATGAAGGTGATAAGACTGGCCGAAGAGAATATGGGGATAAATTTTTTTAGATGGATGGGTGGATAAATCTGACCACAACGATAAAATATTAGGTTTCCTCTAAATTGAGTAAGAATGGCTGACAAGACATTCTTTTTCGTTATCAGGAAGGTAGGGGTGTGGAACAAGAGAAAATGGAACTGTTGTCTATATTGGATCCTGAAAAAGGCAAGTAAGGGAACCTGTCTGAAGCTAAAAGTTTAATGAGACTGCTTTAGAATAAATAAACTAAGGAAATATGGACTTCAGCCAGTGAGGAGTACATGTAGATTTTATTACCCTGAGGAGTAGTGGTTAAAGAAGTGCTGATATATGGACAGAGAGAAATCTCAGGATGTAGGACAAGCTATAAATATTCAGTTAACTCATACACATCAGGAGGGCTGGGCAGAAGGGTGGTTAGGTATTGGTTCACAGAAGGAAGCAAGGAGTTTGCTGGGCTGGTAAAATGACTGGATGATTGAACTATGACCCTTAGACAAGGGTGTGCTAAAGGTGGCTCATTCTGGATAAGAGCCAATTGTTAATTTTTTAGGTTTTGTTGTAATCCATGTTTTAAACACAGCCATTATTAAACATTAAAAAATAAATTATATAAACTTATAATTAAAACATTATTATAAAAACAAATACTCAAAACTCATCACTTCATAATTATTTGATGATATTTTACTATTATGTATGCTTTCGAGATTATTTACTTATATCTGTATGGTAGAAATACTATATAGTGGTATACTATGGCATGTGTCTTCCCAGCTCTGTTTGAAATAGGCCATGGTGGGAGTATTTATGCCATGGAAATCAGCAAATATTACAAATAAACGTTCCCCCAAACTACTGGTTGTTAAACATTGAACATTTATTTAGACATTGGGAAAAGGGAGCCTTCCCCCTCCACATTAGGCAGAGTAGTGGTATGGTCATATTATTAGTTTGAGCCATATGAAATTGCTGATAGTCCATCATTTTTTATGTGTGAAAATGACAATTTGATATGATTTAACCTCTTATGAGAGGGTACCCCTTATTTTGGGCTGACTGAACCTTCAGCTATGGCATACTACTTTGGCTAAAGTGGTAACTGGCTAGATTTCATATCAGCTTTTTAAAATCCACAAAATGCTCAATCATAGGTGGAACCTCCTGTCTACCTATGGCAGGGAATGTCTCCTAAATACATTACCTGTTTATCATCAGTAATAGAACCCCAGTTCAGCAAGCCACATGAGCACCAAGAATAAGGACTATATTTCTGAGCCACACTCTTGCAGTTAGGTATGATCATGTGAGTAAGCTCTGACCAATGAATCATAAGCAGAACCAATCTAAGCAACTTCTAGTAATTGTTCTCAAAAAGAGAGAGCTTACCCCTCTCATTTTTTCTACTTTCTATTGGATGGAATTGGATAATCATAGCTAAAGCCCCAGCAGCCAACCAGGACCATGAAAGTGACAATGGGAATGGAAGAAACAAGATGGAGCAATGAAATGACTCTAGATTTCTGACACAAGGGGGTATTAGACCACTTGTATAATGAACATGAGAGGAAACTAAGCCCCAAGT
The DNA here is from genome assembly GCA_004027735.1 of Carollia perspicillata. Lineage (NCBI taxonomy): Eukaryota > Metazoa > Chordata > Mammalia > Chiroptera > Phyllostomidae > Carollia > Carollia perspicillata. Next base: position 21,155 of record PVKM010004959.1, read on the forward strand.
TGTTTAAGCCACTATTATTCCTTTTCATTTCTATTTTTCTATGCAAAATTAATCCTAACCAATAATTGCCTAATAGAGCAGTTTTAAAGATTCAGTGTGATAATGCAACAATTATCACAGTGCTTTACCACATGGCACTTGCACAATACATATCTAATATGGTTAGGAGCTCACCTTGGTAACAGAGTTGAAGTCCATCAACTTGGTGTAGAGACAATGCTAGGATGTGGAAAGATGGATTATCAAGTATATTGTGGTAGGATGACACTCATATAGAAAGCTAGCATATTTATTTGGGACAAATATTAGTGTCTAAGAGGGAGGAGGTTCCAATATAGTATCTGGAATGTGGCCTCACATTTTGGTGTATTACTTATGTATGATAATACAGAAGACGTCTGCTGCTGTGGTGGTGATGGCACTAGCTGTATCATGGAGGTGGAGTGTTGTGACAGCAAACAGCAGTAGAATCTTTGGGCAGTGAAAATATGGTAGGCCCCAGAGAGAGGGAGAGAGTGGTCAGGACTTGGTCTGCAGGAGCCATGTGGAATTAAGACCTAAGGCAAAAATTTCAAAACACCCTAAGGATCCTCCCTTCTCTACCCTTCACCATAGCTAAATTAAGCCAGAAGGAGGAATTTGGATGGGGCTGGTGTTCCTCCAATTCTGGGCTGGAGAAGGAAATATTGTTACTGTTTCTCTATGTGTGACTATGTTCTTCCTTAAGCTGCTGGCCTGGGCAACACCTGTTGTTTGTAAATCCAGGAATGACAAACTGAAAATGAACTATGAATCAGGATGTTTACGCAGATCTGTAATCTTTGAAGTGAAGGACATGAAGAGAATTTCCATACTCCTACAGCCTGCTAAAGAGGCACTTACCCTCCCTGTTGAAATTCTGATGTAACTGGTTCACTGTGTAATACTAATGTGATCGGGGTGTTAACATATAAAGGTTTTATGTTTTCTGAACATTGATTCCAACCTTTGTTGAGTTCCTCTTTTGTATTCATAAACTTTTAGTCATTTTTAGTTAGTAAAATTTAGTTTATTAAAAAATTCCAATCTTAATCAAAACATTGCTGTCTAGATGGGTGGGTAGAGAAGGAGTAGATGCAGAGATGTTATACTCTCCATTATTTTGCCCCTCCTGCTTATAATCTAGCTCCTCTGGTATTGCTCTCTAGTCAACTGTTAGGGGTAGGAAGATGCCCATGGCTTTATCCTGGTTAGATTTCTTCTAGCTCTTGTTGGTAGCTTCTTCTGCTGGCCTACTTTCTCTGCACACAGGTGGTATATGTGGTTTTCATGGAATGGTGGCTAGTTCACGGAGATGTTCTATGTTACTGAGAACACTCTCAGGGCGGGGAAGCCTCTCTTGCAGTCATTTCTAGAAGTTCATATGCCCAGCCTGTTCACTAGGTGGGTTGCCATGTCATTGGCCTTGAAACCACTTGTATAGCACTAAGGCTCCTTCTCTTCTACTTCATATGTCTTTACATGAAGTCACAGAACTACTATAGATCTTTTCTGTGACTGTCAAGGACAGCAGGGATCTGGGGTGGGAGTATCATCCTATTCTCATCCAAGTTACATTACACCACAGTGTTTTCATGTTTTACTGGAATGGACTACTCCAACAAGTCACCTGCCTTCAGAAATCTCCAGGTGAGGAACAAGCCCCAGCCTCAATGTTCACACATGCCTCTGTCTTTACAGAACCTATATCACAAACTCTTAAATATTCTCACATTGTTCTGTCCAAATGTATGAAGTAAGTATGCAGGGTTTACAGCTGGGGAACAAGATGCCAGTCTTTACTCCTTTTAGGCTCTCCCTAGGTCTATGAGAGATTCTTTTGGGGCTCACCCCCTACCTCACTTGGCTTTGGTGGACGGTAGAGAAAAACCTCGTCCTCTTTCTACCATGATGAAAACACCAATAACTGGCTCTCCTCCTTTCCTCTAGGCCTCAGGGTAGTAGGCTGGAGGTGGAAGGTAATAGAGCATAGTAGATGACAACATCTCCAAAAAGGCTAAGTAAAATATATGATCCCACTTGTTGTTGACTCTCTTTAGAATATGAGAGTCTAAGCTACATTTCTGGAACTAGATTGCCTGAGTTCAAATCCTGACTCTTTCATTTATAAACTGTATGTCACTGGGCAGCTCACTTAAATTTTATTTAAATATATTTTATCGACTAGGCTATTACAGTTGTCCCATTTCCTTCCTTTATTCCCCTCTGCCCTGCACACACCCTCCCACCCACATTGCCCCCACCTTAGTTCATGTCCATGGGTCATGCATATAAGTTTTTTGGCTTGTCTATTTCCTACGCTATGCTTAACCTCCCCCTGTCTATTTTCTACCTACTATTAATGCTACTTATTCCCTGTACCTTTCCCCCATTCTCTCCCTCTCCCATTCCCTGCTGATAACCCTCCATGTGGTCTCCATTTCTGTGGTTCTGTTCCTATTTTAGTTATTCTAGTCTAGTTATTCTAGTCTAGTTATTCTAGTCTAGCTTGGCTATCTCTTAGGGTTTTTTTTTTTGTTTGTTTGTTTTAGGTTCGGTTGTTGATACTTGTGTTTGTTGTCATTTTACTGTTCATGGTTTTTATCTTCTTTTTCTTAGATAAGTCCCTTTAACATTTAATATAATAAGGGCTTGGTGATGATGAACTCCTTTAACTTGACCTTATCTGGGAAGTAGTTTATCTGCCCTTCCATTCTAAATGAAAGCTTTGCTAGATAGAGAAATCTTGGATGTAGCTCCTTGCCTTTCAAGACTTCAAACACTTCTTTCCAGCCCCTTCTTGCCTATAAGGTTTCTTTTGAGAAATCAGCTGATAGTCTTATGGGAACTCCTTTGTATGTAACTGTCTCCTTTTCTCTTGCTGCTTTTAAGATTCTCTCCTTATTTTTAATCTTGGGTAATGTAATTATGATGTGCCTTGGTGTGTGCTTCCTTGGGTCCAACTTCTTTGGGACTCTCTGAGCTTCCTGGACTTCCTGGAAGTCTATTTCCTTTGCCAGATTGCGGAAGTTCTCCTTCATTATGTTTTCAAATAAGTTTTCAATTTTTTGCTCTTTCTCTTCTCCTTCTGGCACCCCTATGATTCACATGTTGGAACATTTAGAGTTGTCCTGGAGGTTCCTAAGCCTCTCCTCATTTTTTTGAATTCTTGTTTCTTCATTATTTTCTGATTGAATATTTCTTTCTTTCTTCTGGTCCAAACCATTGATTTGAGTCCTGATTCCCTTCCTGTCATTTTAATAAACTAAATTTTACAACTAAAAATGACTAAAAGTTTATGAATACAAAAGAGGAACTCAACAAAGGTTGGCTGTACATTTCCTTTATTTCACTTTTGATAGCCTTCACTTTTTCCTGTTTTGTGACTATACTCAACCAACTCTGTGAGTATCCTGATTACCAGTGTTTTGAACTCTGGATCTGATAGCTTGGCTATCTCTTCATTGCTTGGTTGTATTTTTTCTGGAGCTTTGGTCTGTTCTTTCATTTGGGCCATTTTTTTTTTTTTTTGTCTTGGCATGCCTGTTATGTATAAGGGGCAGAGCCTCAGGTATTCGCCAGGGTAGGTCAACCTATGTCACTGCTTTGTGGTGCTATTTAGAGGGGGAGTTGGAGAGGGAACAAGTCCACTTGCTTGGCTCTCTGTGGGGTTTCAGTTGCTTCCCCTGCTACCCACAAGCAAACTGGGCCCTTCTGGTGCTGATTCCCAGGTGGGTAGTTTTTTGTATGTTCTAAGACTCTATGGGTCTCTCCAGTGAACTCTCCTGTGAGGCTGTGAGTTTCTCTTGCTGCCTCAGCGCCTACAGGTTTTTTCAGTCAGAGGTTTTGAATCTTTATTTCCCCACACTGGGACCCTGGGTTGCAAAGCCTGTTTTGTTCCCCAGTTGTTCTTCCCGGTTTATTCACATTCAAATGTGGGACCACCCAGTCCACCAGTTGCTGCCTTGCCCTTTCTGCCAGTCACCACTGCTGCCTTGCCCACCCTGTCCTCCAGCTGCTGCCTTGCTGTGAGTCTTCTGTGCTTAGCTGCCTGTCTCTGCCCCTCCTACTGGTCTGAATGAATGGTTCTCCTTTAACTCCTTGGTTCTCAGACCTCCATACAGTTAGTTTTTCTGTCAGTTTTGGTTGTTTTTTTTATTTTTAAATTTGTTGTTCTTCTTTTGGTTGTGTAAGGAGGCACAGTGTATCTACCTATGCCTCCATATTGGCTGGAAGTTTCACTTAAATTTTCTTCTCTTCAGCTTCTTTATTTTTAACAGGGGTAGGGGGGTAATATAATACATATTCAATAGATTAATAAGGTTACTAATTGAATTAAGGTTTGTAAAGTGAGTACAGTGTCTCATATATAATAAATGCCATACAAGTGTTTATTATTATTATTATTATTATTATTATTATTATTATTATTATTAAGCTTTCAACTATAGTCACCAATTTGTGGGCAATAGGATAAGTCTCCTTCAACATTCTGTTATTTTTGATGGATAGATCAGGAAACAACCTAGGAACAAGCAAAGGCATTTGGAATTGCTTGTGGTAACACTTCTAGTTATTTTGAAGCTGAACAAAGAAACAAACTCACTATATCTGCTTGAATGTTCCATTAGAAAGATCTGAAAAATAATCTTGGTTGGGGCCATCCATCCCTAGTTACTAAATCAAACAGGTTTTTCTTCTGTCAGAGGAGATGCTGTGTCAGAGGAATATATTCATTCAAATTAGAAATCAATGCATTCTTAATAAATGCTCCACATGCACTAAAATGAATTATCATGTTGCATAAACTCTTGAAGGATTTTCCTAACTTTCCACTGCCTGGAAAAGCTTGTTTTATTAATATATTGAAAAACAGCATTCTGTAAACAACTCATACTTTTTAGATTTACTCCTGTTGAAGAATGCCATATTTAAGTGCTTGGAATTGACACTTGAAAATGAAATACTATTGCAAATAATAGGGAAATTGCATATGTATTTTATACCTCTCTTTTCCAAATCAAAAGGTCTCATAAATTCAGTCTCTAAAAGTGTGGGCGGGGGAGTTAACATAACAGTACAAGCAATAAGCCTGACCTTTCAATGTAATTTATTTTCGATTTGCTCAATCCTTTTTTATTAAAACCAGAACATCTGAAGCAGAATTAAATCCTATTATAACAGGTGTGTGATCATATCAGGTTTTCCCTGCCAGCAACCCATTTTATTAAAAGTTACTTTGTTTCAAGGAAGATAACCTGATCAGGGCAGTGGAATGCCTTTGGAAGACTGGGGACCTTGGTGGGGAAGGATGGTTTTATTTTCCTGTGAGCAACTGCTGTTACCAGTGAAATCAAAGAATATTTATGAACATTTCTTTTGTGTTTGAAAAGCCATGGGGGGATGTAATCTTTACTGTGTTTATAAAGGTTATTTCTCTCTGTGGTTATGTTGACACAGGGACAGGTGAGTTGTCAAGTTGGTCTGTATTCTGACCCACACATTACTTAGCCTGCAACTATTTTCATGTGCAGTGTTCCAACTCTAGTGCTCATTTAAGTGGGAAAAGAACCTTTCAGACAGTACCTAGCTACATATCCACTTGGTAGTCATGAACTTACAGTATTTGGCCTGTGTTAGGGAACTTAATTCTTCTAGGTCTTTGAAAAAGATTTAGAATAAAAAAAAATAACGCTATTGAGTGGCTTGACATGTTTTCTCCTGGTCTGAAATTTTGATTTCTATATCCTTTTCTCTGCTTAGTCATCTTACTACCCAGTTCAACTTCCACATTTTCCAGGAAGCTATTTTGATACACCCCTGCCCACAGTGACCTCTTACCTATTCCCAACTATTACCATCGATAGTTTATATCTATCAACTGACCACTGATATCAATGGCTTTGTCATAACTCCCCATCAACCTGTGAACTCCTGGAGGGCAGAAGGTCAATCCAGGCTAATTCCTCTTTGTATTAAGTTGAAGGCATATGGGGGTTTATGAAGGATAAAATATATGACCACAAGGTGGCAGTAACACACAATAAGATTTTCTTGTGTGCTAATTTGACAGGTTTGTTCGGTGGAGGTTGGGTAGGGATAGGGGAGAAGTCCCTTACAACATGAGACCTTCCAAAGCCTACCACATAGGGCCACTACCCAGAAAGCGAGGAGAGGAGGATGTCAAGAAACTTCCAGAGGAGAAGGGAATTGGAGAGAGAGCTTTAAGGTCCTTGTGCTGTTGTTCAGCTGCATAATGGGATACTCTGGGTCAGAGAGCTCTGAAGAGCAGCAGCTGCTTGTGTTTTTTTTTTCTTTTCTTTTTATAGTATAGGGTTTATCTTATCTATGCTTAGAGCATGTTAGGTGAAGTTTCACAGGGTATGAAAAACAGGTAGGCTAAAACATCTGCCAATTTGGGCTATATTTAAAACAATTGGGTGTGTAAAAATTAGAGTTTGGTACCAATTGGCTTTTGAGGTAACAGATCCCAGGCTGCTATGAAGAAGTCAACAATATAGAGCTAATATACAGAGGCTATCTTTGGCTCATTTATATAATATCGTTCAGTAGTGTTGAAGGCTATTACTCAGTGGCTGCAAGAAAAAGCTGACTTTATTGCTTGCTTAAACAAGGGAGATCTTCACTTATAGATCCTCTGAAGAAAGCTGAGAGTTTACCTCATGTTGGGTTTTGGAAAACGTGGAATTCAGGAACTGGTGAACTTCAGAAGCAGAAGTGTTTAGGGGCTTTACATATTCAGTTATGTCAACATGGTTATTGGGGTGTATCTGCTGTTGAATGGCTGTCTTTCTTTGTTATGAAGCTACCATTAATTGGCTGGCTTTCAGAAGCATGATTACTAGTACAAAGTGTCACTAACAAAAGAAATGGGTTTAAGACTGGCTCTGGGGGTAACTTGTTGCTCTGGCCAAAAACACAAATAAGTTTTTTTCTTAGGAGAACAGGAAATTTTGGTTCTCAGCACCTAGCATAGTGTTTTAGTGGGGAGTACTCAGTAAGCACTTGCGAGTGAGTGCTTATAACAAATGAGCAGCAGCATATTTGTATCATTTGAGAGCACACTGGCTTCTAGTTTCCTTAATGTTGAAGTTCCTTCCTGGGGTTTAATGTGAAAGAATAATAGCACTTGCCACATGCACTTATTTTTCTTTCTTTCCAAACAAAGCACTTTCACATTCATCATTTCATTTCATACTCACTTTACCCTCTGAGGCTGGGAAGGGAAGGGATACTGCTATCTTCATTTGTAAATGAGAGGTGAAGTAAAATGTCCAAGACCACAAAATGTTGGATTGCTGGACTCTACACTTATTGACCTCTTTTTAAAAAGTGTAAGGCCAGTAAAGCAGAGATCCCCATTTGACATATAGAGGTATTGGTACTTTCACCCTCAGGTAGGTCAGGGCCTGGAGTGGCCAGAACTTTGGTCCATCGCTCTAGCTGCAAGCAGCCTAGTTCATCTTTCTCTGTGGGATGACAAACATTTTCATTTTCTATGTGTGTCCTGATGTAAAAATGTGGGAAGCCCTGCATGACAGTGCTATTCAATACTCATGTGGGTTTGTACAGACTGTTCATAATTCTCCATGAAATAATAACACCTGATATCATATTGTTATGTGTGAGTTTACAAAGCACTTCCATAGATGTTAGAGTCTCATTTAATCCTCACTCTAAGCTTGCTATGGAGACAGGACACAGATTAATATTACTTATTTCAAAAAAATAAAAGAATAAAAAGTTTGGAAAATAGAAAAAAGATGAAAACTTAAATTTTGTCATCTCAAATAATCACTTACAATTTTGGCAATTTATAAAAAAGGAATATAATTTTCTAACATAATTATAATTATACTATGCATGCAATTTATTACCTGGTTATAATATAAGCATTTTTCCATGTTATAGTAACACTTTTATTACTATCATTTTAATGGCTGCAAAATTTTCTGCCAACTGTATATATCACAATTTACTTAACAGTTTCCATATTGTTGCTTTCATTTTTCTGTTATTATAAATGCTTTCACAGTGACCTTTAATCATGGGAAAATACCCCTTGACCACCATATTTTCAATTATTTATAGAATTATAGAAATTTTAGCTATTTAATTTTAAAAAGTAAATATTTTTATGCATAGAGATAAACTGTTACCAAAAGGCAGGCTCCAATTTGCACTCCCACTATGAACGTCTGAAAGTAAATTTAACCACAATTTTACTGGTCATGTAACCCCCTTTTTCCAGATGAAGGCATTGAGGCCCAAGGTCACACAGCTAGTTAGTTTCCCAATTGGTAATTTATATATTTGACAAACACATATAGTGCATGCTATGTGCCAGGCCCTCTTCTAAGCACTTTAAAAATATTAACTCATTTAATACTCAGAGAAACTTTATGTAGCAGATAATACTATCATATCATTTTTGGGGTTAAGGAAGCTGAGGCACAGAGAAGCTAAATAACTTGCCCACGGTCACACAGCTAGTAAGTGGCAGAGGAGAGATTTAAACCCAGGAATTTGGGCTCCATAAATATATAGAAAGAAATAAAAACAAAATTGTGATGTAGTATAAGAGACTGGAGATAATGCTTGCCCTGCCCAAGTCACAGAATGTTTGAGAAGAAGCAACAAAAAAGTGAAAATGAAAGAATTTTGTAAATTAAGAAAAGCTGTACACATGTACACATAAGGGAATTTATTACCATTTTAATTTTGAGATGCAGTTTGTAATCTGTGGATTACAAGAAATCCACATTTCCCTTTAGGTCTTACATCTCCTACTCTTTTCTTTCCTCCTCTTTTCCACAATTGTTATCAAATGCATACTGCATATCCAAGAGCGTTATATCCCCTCCTTCCTTGCATCAGTGCTCTGTCTGAGTCTGCTCTGTCTAGGGGTTTGGCTCTCATAACAGCTAGCTTTTTCCTTGTTCCATGATCTAATGTCTGCGAGAGGTAAATATCTGCAATACAGTATGAAATCTGCCTCCTTGAAACCCCCTTAAAAAATTCCATGTGGTGAGGGCCCAAGATGGTGGAGAAGTAAGTGGAAACTATAGTGACTTCCTCCCAGGACCAAACTGGAATTACAATAAAATTGTAGAGAAATCATCCTGAATAACCACTGAACACTAGCTGGAGAGGAGCCTTATAACCATGGAAACACAGAAGAAACTACTTCGGCACAGCAAGGCTGGTAGGGAGTGGGGAGGAGGCATGAGAGGGGTGGATGGGCTTCCACAGGTTGCAGCTGAAGTGCTGGAGGGATATTTCAACAGCCAGGGGGTTCCCCTTGAGAATTGTGGGGTCCAAAACCTACAGCAATAGGCTGGTCTACCCAGCCTACAGCAATAGAGCCAGGAAAGGAACCCAGATAACATCAGGTTATGAAAAGCAGTGGGGTTCCTGTCCATGAGGGAGAGACACCTGGAGACACAGAGAGCCTCCTAAAGGGCCAAAACACAAAATTTCATTTGCAGTCACTTACCCTGGAATTCAGCATAGGGAGAGTAGAGTGGACTAGAGATGCTAGAGGATAATCTGGGACTGGTGTCTCTGGGATAAGAACTGAAGGAACAGCAGCCAGTATCCCTGTGCTGAGTCATCCCCATACTGCAAGAGCCCTCTTTCTCAGGTAGAGATATTCTATCCAAGAGGTACGAGCCTGAGGGGAAAAATTGCCCTATGTATAGGAATTATTCTGCCCCACCCTGTGGAGCTTAAGCCAGACTGCTGAGGACATATTGAGGCTATATCATTGATTACTTTAATGGCTAAGGTGGATCTGAGACTTCAGCTGATCCTCCCATGGGCCTGGAGCTGATAAAAGCTAGCCTTGATGGACAGCCTAGTACTTTTTGTATGCAAACAGTCCCAGCATAGGAAGCCACATGCAGTTGCTGCTGATAGTTCCAAACTGGTTGACCAGGGCCACTCACAAGCAGCCTTTGACAAATGACTACAAAAGTATCTTTGCAGATCTACATAATAAATAGAAACAGCCAAAATGAGAAGAAAAAGAAACAGACCCCAAATGAATGAACCAGTGAATTCTCCAGAAGAAGAACTGGGTGAAATGGAGGCAAGAAATTTATCAGATAGAGAGTTTAGAATAATGATTATAAGGATACTCAACAGCATGAAAAAAGACAGAGAAACCAAAAAAATGACCTGTCAGAAATAAAGAATGCAATATTTGAAATAAATACTACACTGGAAGGAAGAAACAGTAAGTTAGATGAAGCAGAGGATGGAATCAGTGATTTTGAACTAGGTAGAAAGAAAACACCCAGGAAGAGCAGCAAAAATAATTTAAAAAAATGAGAGCTTAAGAAACATGATGGAAAACATGAAGTGTAACCACGTCCGCATCATGAGAATCTCAGAAGGAGAAGAGAATGAGCAAGGGATCAAGAACCTGTTTGAAGAAATGACTGAAAACTTTCCTAATCTGGTGAAGGAAAAAGACACACAGGTCCAGGAAGGTCAGAGAGTCACAAACAGTTTGCACCCAAATGGGCCTACACCGAGACACATCATAATTAAAATGGAAAGCCTTAAAAACAGGAAAGATTTTCAAAAGCTGAAAGAGAAAAACAGGTACTTACATAAAAGGGAGCACCAGTTAGATTGTCATTGAATTTGTCAAGATAAACATTCAGGCCAGAAGGGAGTGGCATGATATATTCAAGGTAAATAAAAACAAGGACCTACAACCAAGGCTACTTTACCCCAGCAAGGCTGTCATTTAAAATTGAAGAAGGCACAAGGAGCTTCCCGGACAAGAAAAAGCTAAAGGAGTTTGTTAACACCAAACCTATACTGCAACAAATGTTAATGGGCTTGCTAAAAGAGGAAGAAGAAGAAAGAGAAGCAAGAGGAGGAGGAGAAATAGAAAATATAGTCTAACAATAAAATGGCACTAAATACATATCTATCAATAATCACTTTAAATGGAAATGGCTTAAATGCTCCAACAAAAAGTCATAGGTTACCTGAATGGATGAGAAAACTATACCCATATATATGCTGTCTCCAAGAGATCCATCTCAGATTGAAAGATATACACAGACTAAAAGTAAAGGGGTGGAAAAAGATATTTCATGCAAATGCAAAAAAAAAAAAAAGGGTAGCAGTACTTATGTCCAATAGACTTAATATAAAGTCTATTATATAGACTTTAAAACCAAGGCTATAATAAGAGACAAAGAAAGACACTACATAATGATAGAGGGAACAATCCAACAAGAGGATATAATCCTAATAAACATTTATGCACCCAACATAGGAGCACCTAAACATATGAAGCAAATCTTGATGGACATAAAGGGAGAGATCGACAGAAATACAGTCATAGTCAGGAATTTTAACACCCCACTGACTTCAATGGATAGATTTTCCTGATAGCAAATCAACAAGGAAACAGTGGCCTTAAATGAAACACTATATCAAGTGGATTTAATTGATATCCACAGAGCATTTCACCCCAAAGCAAGAGAATATGCACACTTTTCAAGTGTACATGAAACATTTTCTAGGATAGACCACATGTTAAGACACAAAACAAGTCTCAATAAATTTAAGAATATTGAAATCATCAGGCAACTTCTCTGGCCACAATGCTACGGAACTAGAAATTAATCACAAAAAGAACAGTGAAAAACACACAAAGACATGGAAGCTAAATAACATATTACTAAATATTGAATTGGTCAATGAGATCAAGGAAGAAATCAGAAGATACCTTGATAGAAATGCAAATGAGGACACAACAATCCAAAATTTGTGGGATGCTGGGAAAACAATCATAAGAGGGAAATTCACAGCATTACAAGCCTATCTCAAAAAACAAAACAAAACCCACAAACACCAAGAAAAAGATCAAATAAACAATCTAACTTTACACTTAAAGGAACTTGAAAAAGAAGAATAAAGTCCACAGTGAGTAGAAGGACAGAAATAATGAAGATCAGAGCAGAAATAAATGAAATAGAATCTAGAAGAATGGCAAAAAAGATCAATGAATTCAAGAGGTGGTTCTTTGAAGAGATAAACAATATTGACAAACATTTAACCAGACTCATTAAGAAAAAAATAGAAAGGACTCAAGTAAATAAAATAAAAAATGAAGGGGGAAAATAAAAACTGAAGCAAAGAAAAACAAAGAATTGTAAGAAATATTAAGAGCAAATATATGCCAACAAACTGGACAACTTGGGTGAAATGGATAAATTGCTATAAACCTATAATTTTCTAAAACTTAATCAGGAAGAATCAGAGAATTTAAATAGGCATATTGTATCTAGTAAAATTGAAGCAGTAATGAAATAACTCCCAAACAAAAGTCCTGGACCAGATGGCTTCACAGGTGAATTTTACCAAACATTCCAGGAAAAACTAATACCTCTCCTCAAACTATTTCCAAAAAATTCAAAAGTAGGAAAGGATCCCAAACTCAGTTTATGAGGTCAGCATGATCCTAATTTTATTTATGTATTTATTTATTTAATATTCTTTTAAAAAAGAGTATATATTTTATTTATTTTTAGAGAGGAAAGGAGGGAGAAAGACATCAATGTGTGGTTGCCTCTTAAGCGCCCCCTACTAAAGACCTGGCCTGCAACCCAGGCATGTGCTGAATCGAACCAGTGACCCTTTGTTTTGTAGGCTGGCACTCAATCCACTGAGCCACACCAGCTAGAGCAACATTACCCTAATTTTAAAACCACATAAAGATACTACAAAGAAGGAAAATTATAGGCCAATATCCCTGATGAACATAGATGCTACAATCCTCAACAAAATATTAGCAAAATGGATACAGCAATGCATCAAAAAGATCATACACCCTGATCAACTGGGATTTATTCTGGTAACGGTTGGTACCACATTGGTACAATGTTCACCAAGCAATAAATGTGATTCACCATGTAAACAAAATGAGGATAAAAACCACATGATCATATTAATAGATGTGTAAAAAGCATTTAATAAAATCTAGCACCCATTTATGATAAAAACTCTCAGCAAAGTGGGATTAGAGGGAACATACCTAAACATAACAAAGGCCATATAGACAAACCCACTGCCAGCATCATATTCAATAGGCAAAAACAACAAGTGTTCCCCTTAAGATGGGGAACAAGACCGGGGTGTCTGCTTTCATCTCTTATTCAACATAGTACTGGAAGTCCTAGCCAGAGAAATCAGACAAGAAGAAGAAATAAAAGGCATCCAAATTGGAAAGGAAGAAGTAAAAATGTCTTCATGTGCAGATGACATGATAGTGTACATACAAAACCCAAAGATTCCACCAAGAAACTACTAGAACTAAAAAATGAATTCAGCAAAGTAGCAGGGTACAAAATTAATGTCCAGAAATCAGTTGCATTTTATATGATAATAACAAACTAACAGAAAGGGAAATCAAGAAAACAATTCCACTCACAATTGCTTCAAGAAGAGTAAAATACCTAGGAATAAACCTGATGAGGATATAAAAGACCTGTACTTGATAAATTATAAGGCAGTGAAGAAAGAAATAGAAGATACAAATAAGTGGAAGCACATACTGTGTTCATGGTTAGGAATAATTAACATCATTAAAATGTCCATATCATGCAAAACAATCTATAGTTTCAAACCAATTCCTATTTTGATTCCAATGCTGTATTTTGCAGAACTAGAATAAATATTTTAAAAATTTATGTGGAAGTACAAAAGGCCCCACATAGCAACAGTGATACTGAGGAAGAAGAATAAAGTTAGAGGAATTGACATTGCCTAATATTGAACTATACTATAAGGGCATAATAATCAGAACAGCCTGGGACTGGCATAGAAACAGAAACATAGATCAATGGAACAGAAATGAGAGTCCAGAAATAAACCCACACTTTTATAGTCAATTAATGTTCAACAGAGGAAGCAAGCACATAGAGTGGGCTAAAGATAGTTTATACAATAAATGCTGTTGGGAAAATTGGACAGATACATGCAGAAAAATGAAACTAGACCACCTTTTCATACCACACACAAGAATAAATACAAAATAGATTAAATACTTAAATGTTAGACCTGAAAGCATAAAAGTCCTAAAAGAAAACATAAGCAGCAACATCTTAGACATTTCTCATAGCAATATTTTATTGGATATATGTCCTCCTGAAAGAGAACAAAAGAAAAAGTAAATGGGATTACATCAGAGTAAAATGTTTTTGCACAGCAAAGGAAAACATCAACAAAATGATAAGACAACACACAGACTGGGAGAACATATTCACCAATACATCTGATAAGGGGTTAATATTCACAATTTATAAAGAACTTACAAAACTCAACACCCCCCCTTGGGATAAACAACCCATTTAAAAAAGGGCGAAGGACCTGAATATACATTTCTCCAAAGAGGATATACAGATGGCCAATAGACATATGAAATAGTCTCAATGTCACTAATCATCAGAGAAATGCAAATTAAAACCACAATGAGATATCATCTCACACCTACCAGAATAGCTATCTCCAATAAATCAACAAACAATAAGTGCTGGTGAGGATGTGGAGAAAGGCGAGATCTTCACTGTTGGTGAGAATGCAGATTGGTTTAGCTACTGTGGAAAGTAGTATGGAGATAACCCAAAATTTAAAAATCTGCTTTTTGACCCGGGGATCCCACTCTCAGGAACATGTCAAAAGACACCCAAAACACTAATTCAAAAGAACATAAGCACCCTTAGTTCATTACAGCGTTATTTACAGTCACAAGGTATGGAAGCAGCCTAAGTGTCCTTCACTAGGTAAGTGGGACATTTATGTTATGGAATACTACTTGTCCATAAAAAAGAAGGAAATTTTTACACTTTGCGACAGTATGGGTAGACCTAGAGAACATTTTACTAAGTGAAATAAGCCAGTCAGAGAAAGACAAATACCATATGATTCCACTCATATGTGGAAATCAATGAACAAATTGAACTAGCATGGGAAATAGACTGACTCATAGACAGAGAGCAAGCTGACAGCTATGGGGCAGGGAGACTAGTGGGTAGAGAGTTTGAGCAAAAATGGAAAAGGACACATGCATATGGAAAACAGAGGGGTGATTACTGGTGGGAGTAGTATAAAAGGGGATTAATTAATAATGGGAAAATACAATAAAAATATAAAATGTTAAGAAAATTCCATGTGAACCCTGGCTGCTGTGGCTCAGTGGATTGAGCACCAGCCTGAGAACCAAAGGGTTGCTGGTTAGATTCCCAGTCAGAGCACATGCCTGGGTTGCAGGCCATGGTCCCCAGTATGGGGCATGCGGGAGGCAACCACACATTGTTGTTTCTTTCCCTCTCTCCCTTCCTTTCCCTCTCTCTAAAAATAAATAAATACAATCTTAAAAAAAATCCATGTGAGTTTGCTTTTGGACCACTGGGGCTTTTGGTAAGATATGGAAGGCTAACAGATAGGGGTTCCTGATCAGTGAGTGGTGAGTGTGACAGACTCTTGAAAGATGAAGTAGTAACTAATGACTAATTTTGTTGCATTTTATTTTCAGTCTTAGAAATATTTTTTTAAAACGCGAGTTATTTAAAAAATATTTTAAAGTATATTGTATTGATTATGCTATTACAGTTGTCCCAATTTTTCCTCCCTTTTATCCCACCTCAGCCCTGCACCACCCCACCCTCCAGCACTTCCCCTCCAGCATGTCTATGGGTCATACATATAAGTTCTTTGGCTTCTCTGTTTTCCATACTATTCTTAACCTCCCCCTGTCTATTTTGTACCTACCATTTATGCTTCTTAGTCCCTGTACATTTTCCCCCATTATCCCCCTCTCCCCTTCCCCACTGATAACATTCCCTGTGATCTCCATTTTTGTGATTCTGTTACTGTCCTAGTTGTTTGCTTAGTTTTTTTTTTTTTCCTGTTAAGGTTTGGTTGTTGATAGTTGTGAGTTTGTTGTCATTTTACTATTCATGTTTTTTATTTTCTTTTTCTTAGGTAAGTCCCTTTAACATTTAATATAAAAAGGGCTTGGTGATGATGAACTCCTTTAACTTGATCTTATCTGGGAAGCACTTTATCTGCCCTCCCATTCTAAATGATAGCTTTGCTGGATAGAGTAATCTTGGATGTAGGTCCTTGCCTTTCATGACTTTGAATAGGGGTGATACAGGAAGGGCTGGCTTGCCTGGGGCATTTTTCTTTGCACCAGACTTGGAGAACAGTGATTCTGTCACTGGCTCCATCCAAAGCCCCTTCTTGCCTGCAAGTTTTCTTTTGAGAAATCAACTGATAGTCTTATGGGCCCTTCTTTGTAGGTAACTGTCCCCTTTTCTCTTCCTGCTTTTAAGATGCTCTCCTTCTCTTTAACCTTGGGTAATGCAAGTATGATGTGCCTTGGTGTGTGCTTCCTTGGGTCTAATTTCTCTGGGACTCTGTGCTTTTGGACTTCCTGGAAGCCTATTTGCTTTGCCAGATTGGGGAAGTTCTCCTTCATTATTTGTTCAAATAAGTTTTCAATTTCTTGCTCTTCCTCTTCTCCTTCTGTGCCCCTATGATTTGGATGTTGGAGTGCTTAAAGTTGCCCTATAGGTTCCTAAGCCTCTCCTCATTTTTTTTTGAATTCTTGTTTCTTCATTCTCTTATGGTTGGATGCTTCTTTCTTCCTTTTGTTGCAAATCATCGAGTCCTGGTTTCCTTCCCTTCACTGTCAGTTCCCTGTATATTTTGGTTTCTTTCAGTTTGGGTAGCCTTTATGTTGAGTCTGAGCTCAATCAGTTCTATGAGCATCCTGATTACCAATGTTTTGAACTCTGCATATGATAGATTGTCTATCTCCTCATTGCTTATCTCTTTCTGGAGTTTTGATCTGTTCTTTCATTTGGACCATATTTCTTTTTGTTGGTGCACCTGTTGTGTTGTAAGGGGTGAAGCCTTAGGTATTCACCAGGGTGAGGCAACCCGCTTTGCTGCATTGTGGTACTGTCAGTGGGAGAGGGGTCAGAGAGGGAACTTTGCTGCTTGCTTGCTCTGTTCTAGCCCCACATTCCAATGAAGTCTCCTATGAGATGGGAGTTTCTCCTGTCATTGCAACCCCTGGGTTTATTTTCCTGTGCTGAAACCCTGTTTTTTTTTTCAGTCTGTCTTGCTTCCCCATTGTTCCTTCCAGCTTGTCTGTGCAAGAAAGTGAGACTGCCCATACTGTCCACCAGCTGACACCTTGCTGCACATTCTCTCTGCCCCAGTTACTCATCTCTGCTTTTCCAGCCTGGATGAATATTTCTTTAACTCTTTGTATATTGGACTTCCATGCAAATGATTTTCTGGCAGCTCTGGTTGTTCTTTGTTTTTACGTTGGTTGTTATCCCTTTTTTGGTTGTGCAAGGAGGTGAACCATTTTTGTCTACACCTCCATCTTGGCGTAACCCCAGAATCTGCATTTTTGAGAAGATTCCCAAGTGACTCCTATGCACAGTAAAGTTGTTAAGTGCTGGTCTATTCTGCATCTTTCACATTATTTTAACTGTTTCATTTATGGCCAAACACTGGCTTTGTGACATAACTTGAGGTTATGGCTCTGCCTACAGCCTGGGTTGGGAACTTAGGAAGAACTGGGATCAGGATTCAGTCTGGGGCCAAAAAATACAACAACAAGAACAACAACAACAGCAGCAGCAACAAACTGGCCTTAGAATCATAGGTACTGACTTCCTAAAAACTCTTTTATTTTTCTCTAATTCATCTTAACTGGCATTTTTTTCTGTAGGACATTCATTTAAGTAATGTCATCCCTGTCACTTTCTTTTTAGGTTATTTTTTCTTCTTTCTCATCTGCCAAGTACTCTCATCCTTGGTCCAAATACAGTCCTGTGATATGCTCAGGCCCACTGTTGTTAAAGCAGACCGTTTTGGATGGAGCCAGTGATAGAATCACTGTTCTCCAAGTCCGGTGCAAAGTAAAATGCCCCCAGGCAGGCCAGCCCTTCCTATATCACCCCTATTCCCTGAGCCTACTTTTCTAAGAAAGGGTATGTTCCCCTGCTTCTGGGGTGTAACCTAGCTTATCAATTAAAGTTTGACATTTGGGAGCATTCTGGGAAATCATTTTAGAGAAAGTGAAAGCACAATTCATCCTCATTTATGATTGTGTCAATTAACCTCAGAAACGACCAGGTCCTTTATGAAAACTGCCATCTAGCCCTCCACTGGGCCTAATAAGTTGAATCTAAAGCATCTTACCTACTTGGATGGGTATTTGAGTTAATACTGTATTGGTGTCTTTCTGAAGCATATTTTTACTCAGTATTAAGTAATTTAAAATATCTCTAAAAAGTATAAATGGTTGCATTATGGAATATAATAAAATATTTATATGAACACTGTGCTTCAAAGAAATTCTTCTGTGAAGGCTTCTTCATACTAGGTGCCCATATTCCTTCAGGAATATCTATGTATTCTACCATACCATTTGGGGTAGTTAGATGGGCAAATTTAAGAAGCACTGAGTTTTCCAAGAGTTATGCCAGGTGATGGGAATACAGAGATGACTAAAATTCAGCTTCTATTCTCCAGGATCTTATAATGGGGGAGATAAAATGTTCCCAAGTACATATTGAGCTTCCAGAGGGCAGGGGCCATCCTCTAATTGTCACTGAATCACAAAATAATTTTCACCTTGTATAACGATCACTTCATTTAACAAATGTTGTCTTAGCTCCTCTCTCTGTGGGCTAATCTCTGTGGTGGGTGCTGGGGATACAGTGATAAATCAGACACAGGTCTGGCCCTCATATAGACTTTCTGGTGGCAGAGATGATCAATGAAGCAGAGACTCACAAGGGGGTACTGTATTCCTGCTGAGAAGCATCAGAAGTAAAGGTTGTGGGGGGAATGAGTTTCACATGGGCTGACATTTAAGACCAAATAATTCTAACTTTGGGAAATATATCACTTAAAACAACAACAGAAAGTTATGTTACCAATGATGAAAGAAGATGCTCTTTTGTTTGTTTCACTGAAGTGAATTTTCTATGTAATAGAAGTTTTTCATGGTATCCCTGACAAACCCATGATAAACAGCCAAGAATGAACCTAGTGGGGGAAAGGGAGGAAGAAGAGAAACATTCCATGTGACAAAATAGAATAAATTCTTTTCTTACTTCCAGTGCCTACCAAGAGATATGATCTTATCCATCGGAAGATAGTTCTGGATTAGAAGGCAAAAATACCTCAGTTCTGACAAAGTAACTTAACTTTCCCAGACCCGCATTTCCTAATCAGTAACTTAACTTTTCCCAGACCTGCATTTCCAGTGCCTACCAAGAGATATGATCTTATCCATCGGAAGATAGTTCTGGATTAGAAGGCAAAAATACCTCAGTTCTGACAAAGTAACTTAACTTTCCCAGACCTGCATTTCCTAATCAGTAAAATAGGGTTTAACAAGTTTTGCCCTGCATTACTTATGGGTTGTTGAAATGATCAAAATAGCTAATATATATGAAAAAAGATGCTAAGGCTATATACACTACACATAAAGCATTTCTATGACATAATTTCAGAGGAACAGGAAGGGCCTCTGGCCTTCCCCAAATTCTCTTCACTTATGACACAAGTGGCAAACACAAGGCCCATGGGCTGAATCCAGCCCTCCTCCTTGTTTTATCTGGCCTGGCACCTTGTTTCTACCTGGCGGCAGTGCCAAGCTCCTTGCCCCTAGTTAAGGAAGGAGTAGTTACAATTATACAATCCTAAAATTACATTTAGCCCCTTGAAAGCAACCATGAGGCTGATGTGGCTCCCGGTGAAAATGAGTTTGACACCCCTGACCTATGGGTCAAAAAAAGTTTGAATTATTCATTTGCAATAGGGAAAATATTTATTTCACATGAACCATGTGACAGCTTCTGGGCTGGAAATTTTTTTTATTGTTCAGTTACAGTGGTCCCACTCCCCCCCATTGATCTACCCTACCCCATCCCCCATAGTCAATCCCCACCTTATTTTCCATGCCCATGGGTCCTTCATACATTTTCCTTGACTTGCTGGGCTGGGAATTTTAACAGAACTTAGTTAATCCTTAATGTTTGGTGTGTATTATTATTCTCATTTAACGGGGGTTAGCCTGACACTCAAAGTGATAATTTTCCCAATGTCATACATCTAGCAAGTGTTGGAGGCAAGACCAAAATTCAGGTATGAGTCTTAAATTAATCTCCTTAATTATGAAGCCATTCTGCTCTATAAAGCTGTTATACATGTATGGTACATTACTATTTTCCCTGGGAGAAATACCAGAATCTCAGTCACTCATTTGTCATACAGCTGAGTGTGAATAAATTCATCAACTCTTTTTCTCAGACCAGGTTTAGACTGGGGTTAAAGGATGAACACAGAGGGCACTATATACTACACAAGGAGGTGGTGGCACTAAAAATAGATGTAGTAGAAAGAGCAAGGGCATTGGGAATTGGTCAGGATTAGCTTTGAATTCGAGCCCTATTACACGGCTAATTGACTCTGGGAAAGGTAATTAGCTCATTTCTTTTTTTTTAAAGAATTAAAAACATTTATTTTTTGCAAATAATAAGAAAATTATTGCAAGGAAAGTTAATCCTTCTTGCTGCAAATCTCTCTCTTTCTCTTTCTCTCTCTGTCTCTATTGTTGTTCAAGTACAGCATTAAATAAGAATAAATTGAAGAATTTTAAGGATTTAAGTGATGCTTTTGAAGTCTACATCTGATGTTTTGTTATGTCCAACCCTCTATGTCCTTTGAGAGTCTCCCTTCCACCACTCCATTATCCTGGTGGGTTGTTAATCATGATGCCTGCCCTTAAACACTTGCTATAGTGGTAATGGTATAATTTAGGATGGGCCTCTAGTAGTATCCTATCCCTTGTCAACAATGGGCTAGAAATGGGCAATAGCTCTAATCAGGGCCAACTACATACCTTCTCTGGACTGGCTTTTGGGTGCTGGGGTATATTTAATTTGTTTTTAATATTTGGATTTCTAAACTGGGAGCATTTTAAAATTATTTTTTATTGTTGTTCAGTTATAGTTGTCCTGCCTTTCTGCATTGCTAATCCCTATCCCATCCCCCACCCACACCAACAGTCAATCCCCCCCACCATTGTCCTTGGCCATGAATACTCTATTTGTGTTCCTTTTCTTGCCCATCAACCTTCTATCCTCTGTTATTCCCTGCCCCCTCCCCTTAGAATTTAATCAGCAAAACAAACACATGAGCAAAATAGAACCAGAGACTTGGAAATAAAGAACAAACTGACAGTAAACTGGGAGCATTTTAACGTGGGGCTGTGGATAGTCATCTTCCCTTATATATGGAAGAAGTCTTTCTGCAGGATGGACCCAATACACAGTGGAAGCTCTTCAATTCACCTGTGCCTGAAACAGGTTTCTCATTAAACTTCCCCATTTGTAAGTCTTTTTTTTTTTTTTTTTTTGCTTAAAGAGTTTGAATTGGTTTTCTCTCATATGCTTCTGAAAGAATCCTGATTTGTACTGTTTTGTGTGTGTGTGTGTGTGTGTGTATCTGTATTTGTAATCTCTTTATAGCACATATTTCATGATTAATGCTGAATAAATGTAATGGAGGAACTAGTTTGAAAAAATATAAATAGATTTTCTTATTTGAATTTTGTGGTACATGAATGATTTTTTTTAGTTTAAAACATCCATCCATTGCTAAGGAAATAAGCTTGAGAATAAAATATAAAAGAAGACATTAACCTTCAGCTTTTGACATTTAAAACAGAATTCTATACCAGAAATACAACTTGAAAGCTAGACATTGTTGAGAGAGGATTTTTCAAAAGTTCCTAAATCTCCTCTTTTAGCATATTAACAGCCAAGCTTGAACAGACAGAAAGTGTAAGGGGGAAAGTTCTTTTTTCTAGGTCTTTACTGTAAGAAAAAGTAAGAGAAGTAAGAGAGGCCATACACATGTCCTAATTTATTCTCTTCACTGTCCAATGGGTCCTGGGCCAATAAGGCATGCTTCAGCATACTTTAGTAGGTAGAAAATACAGTAAGACAGAGAGATTTACTTTCTTGGTTCTTTGTGGTGGAGACACTGAGTTTAGAGTTACTACATATGCAATGAGGTTCTTTGTTGTGGAGCAGAAGTATGCAATATACTACATGGGCCAGAGAGGTGGTTGAAGGCCATGGAAGATATTTAGAAGAGTCTATGGTCTAGCAGGCACTACATGGAGCATTATTCATACCACACGTGTCAAGAACTCCTGCCTGCAGAGCATAGTAGATGTTGTGATTTGGCCCACAACTCACCTTGGCTCTCCAGTGAACTGATAGTAGATGCTGGAAGAAGCAAATAGTAAAATGACTGGCACTTTCAGGAACAAGAGAAGTTGAAATTTTATTTTTAAAGGGACTTAAGAGTGTATAGAATCAAAGGCAAGAATAATATCAGTCAACATAACATCTCAAGTTTTCCACTAGTGTTTCTTGTGCAATTTTATTGAGTATCCCTGGTTCATAGGGTCTGCAATATGGACTTAATTGGAAGCTTAGATGATTTTAGAGGTCTCTTTCTTCTAACATCCTATGGTCCTATGTTACAAAGTTTCTAAGGACAAAACTAAAGGTTTTATTTGAAGGATCCTGACTCTTCTTCCCAGAGATAGATTGCTCTTAATCTAATTAGTGAAAATATTTAGAGGTTTCATAACCAGAGGGTTGAGGGTCCTGGTGTGTAGTGAAAGCATGTCACTTTCAGGTCCTGGCTCCCAGAACTTGTGAGTGTACTAAACCCTATGGGGGAGGGTAACTCTGCAAATGGAATCTTCTACTTGGAAGAATCACCCTGCTCTACTTGGTTCCCATTCCATTTTTTAAAAAATTTATTTTAATTGTTATTCAAGTACAGTTTTCTGTCTTTTACTCCTGTCCCAGTCCACGCCCCCCCCAGTGCTCCCCACCTCCCTCCCATTTCCACTTTTAGATAGCTGCAACTATTTGAAAGTTATTTCTTTTACCGAGTTGAAGTCTGTTTGCTTTTGCAATCATACCAATAGTCTTATTTTTGTCCCCTGGAGCCACCCAAACTTTGTAATTTATTAAAAATAATAACCCTGCCAAGGTTTGAAGACACTACTAATGGTTTCCCACTAAGTCTTCTCTTGCCTAAATATCATTAGCTTCCTCAACCAGTCCTCAGAGGCTAAGAATCCAAGTCTCCTAATCATATCGATTGCCCCTTTCTAGACACACTATAACTTTCAAAGTTTCTTGTTACATATAATGCCCACAACTGAACACAGATACATTAGGTATGAACTGCCAGATGCAATGATATTATCATCTCCCTTTATCTAAACATTAGTTGTCTGTTAAAGTAATTTTGGTAGCCAAAACAAGCTAATTCTTCTAGAGCTAGTAGCAGTTGGCAATGACTTTTTAGTTAATGATACAGCATTGTAAGCCTAGAGGTGGTGAATGATGGTTGGGGCTGAGGGACACACTTGACTTCATTCCATATTTGCTTTTTATATGGCAGTATACTCCCAGTTTTGAGAAGAGCTATTATTTTCTCACATTGTGGAAGGATTTGCATACAAAATCAGACTCATATGAAGATTTTTTATTTCATTTTTTAATTTTTTAAAGTCTTTTAAAATTGTTGTTCAAGTACAGTTGTCTCTATTCTCCCCCCAAAAAACTCCCCCCACCTGACCCATTCCCACCTTCCACCCTTGACCCCCTTTGGCTTTGTCCATGCGTCCTTTATACATGTTCCTTAATGATCTGTAGGTTTCTCATATATGGCCTTTATTATGTTGAGGTATGCTCCCTCTCTTCCCACTTTGCTGAGTATTCTTATCATAAATGGGTGGTACACATTATCAAATGCTTTTTCTGCATCTGTTGATATGATCATGTGATTTTTGCCTTTCCTTTTGTTTTCGTGATGTTTTATATTTATTGATATATGAATATTGTACCATCCTTGCATCCCTGGGATGAATCCCACTTGATCATTGTGTATGGTCTTTTTAATGTATTGCTGGATGCGGTTTGCCAATATTTTGTTGAGTACGTTAGTGTCTATGTTCATCGGAGATATTGGTCTATAGGTTTCTCTTTGTTGTGTCTTTATCTGATTTTGTAATTAGGATGATGGTGGCTTCATAAAAAGGGTTTGGGAGTCATATGTAGATTTTTTCATTTGCTCAACACTCCCTTCTCTGACTTTCAGGTTTAATGAAAGCTAACTAGGAAATATATTTATGTCCAATTAACTTTCTTGCTCTGGGATCATTACATTTGTCCAGATTTCGACAAATACAAGGTTTGTCTATACTTTTGCTTCAGTCTTAGTACTCTGGATTATATTCCCCCTTACATGAACAGAAGTTCTGCTGCTATGCAAATTGAGAAGGACTAAAATTTTCTTAGATAGAGCAAGGAGCATTATTTATGGCACTTGTGAATCTGGAGAAAGTAGTGAAGTGCAGATAGATTAGTATACAAAGAGCTGTGAATCCTCACAGGGCTTCACCAGCTAGTCAATTTGAGTTGATTATTGCCCTTAAACTTCCAGCACTCATTAGAATGCTCACAGTATGACATATTTAATCAGCACTATTTCATGACCACACAATTTTTTTTGTCTGAACTAATATAGTCAGAGACCCCCTGAAAATGCCAAGTATTAAGTTTATCAAAATGCTTTCTTTTGACTGAATCCTGACTTGATTTGGTGGAAAATGACTTCAGTGTATTGGATTTACTGTTCATTTAATGAGTGCTATAGATGTTAATGCATTAGTGTAAATCTGGTAGAGTTAGTAATTTTATTTCTAATGAGATTCTCCACTAGCATCCTATTATGAAAAGTAGGACATTGTTCAGTGGGTACAGAATATACCTGTCTAATCAGACCTGAGAAACATCTAGTTGTACATCACAATGATATTAGGACCCCTTGACTTCTCCAGGACTTGGTCTACATGTCTACAAAACAAGTATGTTGAATAAAGGCCTTTGCAGTGCTATACCTTTTAGGATTTTATTAGCCATTTTAGGAAATACCTCATCTTTAGAACATGTGCTTTTTAATGGACAAGAATTTACATGAGCCATCTGTGTTATGATCTGCACCCCGTACCAAAATCATGACTCCACAATCTCTAGCCTAACAACCAAGTCACTCCTGTACCTAAATGTCTTACTAGTGAGACAATGACTGCCCATTGTTCTGGATTATTTTTTTCAAGGGTATTTGTATAAGGAAAAACCTTTTAGTACACAAATAATGTCTCTGGAGCAAAGAGTGAGCATGCTCATTGTCCATTATATGAGGGTGTACCTCCAAAGCCTGGGATTTATTTTGAAAAAAAAGTGTATTTATTTTTATATGTTTATTTATTCATTTACTTTTTATTGTTTTTATTGTTATTCTATTAAAGTTGTCCCACTTTTTGCCCTTTACCCTCCTTCACCCAGTCCACCCCCCCACTCCCACAGTCCATCCCCCACACTGTTGTTCATGTCCATGGGTCACTCATCCATATTCTTTGACTAGGCCCTTCTTCTTTCCACCATTATCCCCCTCCCCTCTAGTCACTGTCTAATTTCAGTCACCCTCAAGTACTCCCCATCTGATGCAATACACCTTTTGAGACTTGTCTTTTCACTGCTCAAAGCAGTTTTTTAACTCATCGATTTTGATGCCTTTCAGTACTTCTGTTGTTTTTTGTTTCAACTGTTCCACATTGGTAAAACATTTCCCTTTGATGAATTTTTTTTTTCATCTGAGGAAACAAAAAACAAAGTTGTTTGGGGCAAGATAGGGTGAATGGGGAGGCTAGGGCATGGGGTTCATACTGTTATTGGTCAAAAACTGCTGAACACTCAGCCCTAGCTGTTGTGGCTCAGTGGATTGAGTGCCAGCCTGCAAACCAAAGGGTGACTGGTTCGATCCCCAGTCAGGGAACATGCCTGGGTTTGTGGGCCAGATTTTCCTGTGGGGGACATGTGAGAGGCAATCATACATTGATATTTCTCTCCCTCTATTTCTCCCTCCCTTCTCCTCTCTCTGAAAATAAATAACAAAATCTTTTTAAAAACCTGCTGAACACTCAGCGTGGTGTGGGTAGGTGCATTTATAAATCAATAATTATGGAGTGTGCAAATTCGTATCTCTTCAAAAAAATTCAGCGAAGCTCAACACAGCCTCTCGCAATGATGCCAGCTGGTACACTGATACAGATGGGTTCCTACAACACTCACCCAGTTTGGAAAGCCTGCACTACAAGGGGCCCACACTCCAGAAGATAATTCCAGTTTTGGGGGTGTTCCCTCTCGTAAAGAGTCTATGAACTTGAGTTGCCTAAGTTCAGGATTTCTTTCCTGTAATGCAACCTACTTCATGTGCAGGTGTCATTTGGTCCTTTTCACATTGTCTTGTGGAAACTGAGACTGCAGAACCAATTAAAAAATGCTGATATTCTTGCTACTATTATTGCTATGAGCAGTAAGTTCTTCATCTCTAATACAGGAATATCATATTTTCTACCATTGTACGTGAAAATGTGGCAGGTTAACTTGCTAGCTTGTAAGTGGAGTAAAATCTCAGACTCTTTACAGTTATTGATAACAGTCTAGTCCACATTCACTTTCCTCTTAATGTCATTAGCACCTAGCCTCTGAAAAATCCAAAACACATTTTGTGTTTTATCTAATTGTTTTATACATTAATCTTATCTCCTCACTAAGTTATAAGCACTTGAGATGAGGCATCAAGCCTACATTTTTTATGTCTATCCTATAGCAGGTGACACAAGGATGGGTACTTTGTCGGGGCTCAGTATATGTCGTTTTTTATTTGATTTTGGCCATATGCATGTCAGCTGAACCAAAATACTCCATACCTTTTACCACTAAAATTCTTGGCTTGAGTGTCTTATTAAAGATGAAGACTAT
Source organism: Carollia perspicillata (assembly GCA_004027735.1). Taxonomy (NCBI): domain Eukaryota; kingdom Metazoa; phylum Chordata; class Mammalia; order Chiroptera; family Phyllostomidae; genus Carollia; species Carollia perspicillata. Next base: position 48,175 of record PVKM010004959.1, read on the forward strand.
AGACTTACTACCCTAGAAATAGAAAAGCTCTAATGAGAGGAGTACCCGTTTGTTTTTCAGGCATCTAGGATGTAAACATAGGCCTTTATTAGTCAATTGGAGATCGTTTGACTAAGGGGTCAATTGGAAAGCTGTTCTGAGCCCCAGATTTCCAAAGATATCAGGGACACTTTGTTGTGCTGAGCTGCTAGTAATTATATTGTTCTGACTACTTAAGAACTAGAATATAGTCTCTGTGTTTTGTAGAACTCTAGAGCCTCAGAATGACATCTACATCATCTTGCTGACTTCAGCATCAATGAGAACTCATTTGTCTTTTGATACAAATCCCAGAGGAGGATTTGACTTCCTACGAATGCATTCCATAAAGCCATACACTTAATGCTTGTATTATTGTAAGTATCCAATTAATGGCCTATTATACCAGAAAGAAAAATGTCTATATATATATTTTTATTTGGCTCATCATTGTTTTCAATAGTCTAGATTATTCCATTAGTCTAACTTCAGTTTTTTCTAAGGGAATATGGAGATACAACAGACTTTCTGTCATTAGTGCTAAAACATTAGGACTCAGGGCTCTCTCTTATGTATGGCCATGAGGATACATTCTTTACTCCCATAATACATTTTGCTCTCTCTGTCTCTCTTTCTCCCTCCCTCCCTCTCTCTTATCAGGACTGCAACATATTCTCAATTCAGTTTTCCTGAGTACAACTGAAATTACTTTATAGCTGTCACATGGTTATCATTTTCTAAATTTAGCTTTGCATATCTTGCAATTTATAACTTTAGTTAGTCAGGCTGATTCCACTTAGAAATAGTTCTTGCTATTTAAATTTGAGTATGCTGCCACCAAGTGGTTGCCAGTTGTTGTTTTTTTTTTTTAATTCATAAGGCCTCATAATTCAAACCACAAGCTGCCTTGTTTTTGCTGTTGTTAGTTTTGTATGAGTTAGGATTGGGGATAGTGTGATGTATGTAAATAGGTGAAGTATCAGGTATCAGAAGGAGTTTTGAGGTAAATCTTCATGAGGCAGCAAGAAGAACAAAGAATAGGTCATACCTTGAGGAGAGGAGAGGAAAGGCAGTATGAATTTCAAAGAATGAGATCAGGGACAGAGGAGACGTGGTGTAAAGGGGACAGGGAAATACTGGGACAAAAAGAAAAATGACCCAGACTTAAGTAAACTTGATCACTGAACTAGTTTTCATCCTTTGTTTCTCATTTTTCTGTGGTTCCTGTACTTGTTGGGAAGTTTGAATAGTGAGATAGATGTAAAACCTTGATCTAAAGCAGGAGAACAGGATTGTGTCTTGTACATCTTTGTATCTCCCACAGTGTCTAGTATAGTGCTAGGCACATACTTGGTCCTTAATAAAGGTCTATTGACTGAATGATTCAATCTTGCAGGAGTTGAGACAATACGTAATAGAGGTGAGTGATACTGGTTTGAGGCATAGAGGCAGTTCCTGGCTAGCAAGAGTTGATGATGTTCTGTCTTTATCATTAAGCTGAGGCACTGCACAGTGGTAGCTGGCTCCTATGATCAACCTTCCAAATTATAACCTACATACCTTATTTCTTCTTCTTCTTCTCCTTCTTCTTCTCCTTCTTCTTCTTCTTCTTCTTCTTCTTCTTCTTCTTCTTCTTCTTCTTCTTCTTCTTCTTCTTT
>PVKM010004960.1:0-30890 GCA_004027735.1 Carollia perspicillata
GATTAATTCTGAAAGAGTGTATAAGATATATTGATAGAGCAGAGAAAGGAGGAAGAAAGAGATTAGCTAAAAGGTTATTACAGTTGTTCGCTTCACGTCAAAAGTAATGGATGAGGTAATAGGAGTGCAATTACAAAGGAGACACTAGATTTAGAGTCCATTAACAAAAATGGAATGTTTGGAATTTTTCAACTTACTGTATGATGTGAGAAATAGAAAATAATTCCAAGCAAGTAAAACCTGAATAAATTGAGGATTAAAGGTTGTAATGTTATTTATATACCACTTTCTGCCTGGAGACCATCTTCCTTTTCTCATTAATTGGAAAGATTTTTCTTTCTTCTGCATTCTTGAGATGTTTTGCTCATTATTCTATTTCAGCATTTATAAGACTTTTCATGCTTTGTATTGTATTTTATTTAGTGGCAATTTGATTGTAAGTCCCCAAGAGGGCATCCCCCAGATTTCTAACAATGTACCTAATACATAGTAGGTCTACTAAAAGCATTTACTTTTGCCAAAAGAAAAAGATTATTTTAAGATGGTGGAAAAGTTGAGGAGAGAGTTCCGTTCAATACTATGCTTATCTGGGATCAGTTATTCTGTTAGGTATAGATTCAGAGTGAATATAACATGGCCACTTCCTCAATGAGTAGTGGAAGCCACACACACATTAGTAATTACAATACGTTGTGGAGGTATTGCAATATAAAGTAATTATGAGGTGCTGTGGAAACACAGAGAAAGGAGATACAGTTCTGTCTGGAAAGATGGGAGCCAAATCACGGTGTAGGGGAGCATCTTAGAGGAGTCAATATATTGACTCGTGTAAGAGAGGCTTTCTAAGGGAGCAGGGGTAAAGAGGTCCTGCCAGAAAGTCTCCAGGCATGAAATATGAAAAATAGATACATTTATTGAAGAAGATAGGAGACACAAGAAATACTGTACATAGGACAATGATATCTCAGTTCCCTTCCAAAGCTGGTACCTTGAAACCTCACTCAGTTCTCCCAGTTGCCATCAGCCGCCCCATTGTATTTTCCTGAATCTCATAAATGGTCTGAAATCTCTTCCCTTTTTAAACAATATATATTATTTTTATTCTTTTACTGTTGTCCCCATTTTTCCCCTTTACCCTTCTCTGCCCAGCCCACCTTCTCCTCCCACAGTCAATCCCCACCCTGTTGTTCATGTCCATGGGTCATTCATACATGTTCCTTGACTAGTCCCTTCCCCCTCTTTCCACCTGTAATCCCCCTCCTCCTCCCCTCTGGTCACTGTCAGTCTGTTCCTTGTTTCTATGCCTCTGGTTCTGTTTTGCTCATTTGTTTGTTTTGTTCATTAGATTCCACCTGTAGGTGAGATAATATGGTATTTGCCTTTTGCTGGCTTATTTCACTTAGGGTAATAGTCTCCAATTCCATTCATGCTGTCACAAAAGTTGTTCCTTCTTTTGTTTCTGCTGTGTAGTATTCCATTGTGTAAATGTATCAGTGTTTTGATCCACTTATTTACTGATGGGCACTTAGGTTGTTTACAACACTTGGCTATTGTAAGTAGCACTGCTATGAACATAGGGGATACATAAGTTCTTTTGAGTTTGTGTTTAGGGATTCTTAGGGTATATTCCCAGCAGTGGAATTGCTGGGTCATAAGGCAGTTCCATTTTTAATATTTTGAGGAAATTCCACACTGTTTTCCACAGTGGCTGCACCAGTCTGCAATCCCACCAACAGTACACTAGGGCCCGCCTTTCTCCACCAGCACTTGTTGTTTGTTGATTTATTAATGATGGCCATTCTGACTGGTGTGAGGTGATATCTCAGCATGGTTTTAATTTGCATCTCTCTGATGGCTAGTGGTGTTGAGCATCTTTTCATCTGAAATCTCTTCCTTTTCAAAGGTGATTTTAGTTTTTGGGAAAAGCCAGAAGTCACAGGGTGCCAAACCTGTGCTGTAGTGGGGCTAAGTCACCTGGGTGATTTGATGTTTCAACAAAACACTCTGCATGAGACATAATGCATGAGTGGTTGTGTTGTCCTGGTAAAGCTGCCAATCACCAGCGCCCATAGTTGTGGCCTTCTGAATCATCTGAATAGTTTCTGTGGAGGAATGTTCAAGCTTAATGCAAACTTTGATGCAGATTCATTGCTCTACTGTCTCAGTCATTTTTAATGTGATGGCCACACAGTACACATGCTCACTCAAGAGTGTCTACTGCCCTCACTGACTAGTACAGTGAAGTTGTCATTGTTCATGCATGCATATTCCAGTCCACTCTCCTTGGCTGCTGGGTTACAGTGATGTCATACAAACCATTCTCGTTATATTAATAATATTGTCAGGACTTTTTCCTGACAGACATTGTCATACACATGAAGTACTTGTTGTTATTTGGGAGAAAGATCAAGAGTAAAGGAAGAAACTGAAAATCAGAGGAGTGAGGGGGAGTGAATTTCAAAAGGTATCATGATATCTTGGAATTGGCCACCACAAATGGTATGTCCCTTAATACATTTCAACTGCCTTTCTACATTCAATTAGACATATGACTGGCCATCATCCTTAATCTTCAATCCAAAGTGAGGGATTTAATAGTGGCTTTGTGGGAACTACACTTATGAATGGAAGATGTATTGGTCCCTGCATTTTTGGGAACAGTTTCCTGGTCATGACATTGAATCTATGATATCCTGATACCTATGATATTGAGTCTAGAGAAAGTGCAGCCTAGAGAAGGGAACAAAGACTATGTAGTTCATCTTCTCAGGCTTTAGAATAATGAGGTAATTATTAACTTTAGAAACAATCAAGATATTCTGTAGACACATGACTCAAAAAGAAAAGTAATCTCTAATTCAGAATGGTGCCCCAATGGAGCAATAGGAATGATTCAGCAAACTGAAACAAATACATAATGTGGCAAAAGTAGGTTTACAGTTGTGTGTATGAATATGTACAATAACTAATAAATAATAAGAATGAATTCTGTGATTTGCATACTCACACCTCTACACCAGGTTTTGTCCCCACCCTGTATAACAAATACTCTTTGGCTCACCCAAAAACTTTGGCTGAAAAGGTAGACATTTTGAAAAACCTTTTATCTCTTTGGATTAAAGTGAAAATTCTGCGTTGAGATGAAAATTCTTATCTAATTTCTGGGGAAGCAGAGAAATATGTATGGGATCACAAAATGGTTGATTTGTAATGATTTGCTGAAAAGGCTCAATCCCAGAAATGTTTCTTCCATTGGCTATTTGGTACCTAGAACCTACCCATCACAGAAAATTGCCTGACTCTGGGCTTAAAGTATATTTAATAACAATCATTTAAACTATTGTTTATCCTAAAAGCGGTAATAAAATACATTATTAAAAAATCTATTTTCATTGAGTTGGCAGTGAGATGAAATTGTTATTTATGAAAACTTTCATTAAATTTTATGAAATTGATAATTTTAAAAGTTACCTTATAAACAAAATAACACATTTAAAAAAATTCTTTATCTTAACAACTCTTTTTTTCAAGTATCCAAATCTGGGAGTTTTTTACACTGAAAAGATTTAAACTTCCTTTATTGGAGCTTATGCTTCAGCACCTCTATGAAGCTTTTCCTGCCTCACTCATATTTTTAATGATCTTTCTTCTTTGAATGTATTTTCCCTTTCTATTATTAAACATAACATTCATAAAAATGCCTTAAACATATATGCACAATTTAACAAATAATTATCGACCCAGAACTGGCATAATTACCACTCAAGTTAAGAAACTGTGCATTGCCAGCGCCCTAATAGCCCTCGTGTGTCCATTTCTAATCACAGCCAGACATTCTACCCTGGAGGTAACCAGCATTCTGATGTACATGATAATCATTTGCTTGCTTTGCTTTGTACTTGTGCTATGTTTCCTTCTGCAAATAAATAGTTTCATTTTTCCTATTTTGGGGCATTATACACATGAACACATACTGTGTGTGTTCTTTGTGTTGCATTTTTTGCTCTATATTGTATTTTTGTGAGTCATTCATAGTACTTCAGGCAGGTAGCTACAGTTTATTTTCATTGCTGTATGGTAATCCCTTGTATGGTCTCACCACAACTTCAGCTTTTTTCTATTGATAGTGATTTGTCTCTGGTGTTTTTTGAAAAATGTTGCTATGAGCACCCTTGTTTATGAGTCTCTGGTGCACAGATGCATGGGTTTCTCTGAAGCAGTGGTTCTCAAACTATGGCTTTTGCACCTGTGGCCTCATCACCTGGGAATTCATTAGAAATGCAAATTCTCAGTCACATCCCAGAGCTATTTATTCAGAAACTTTGGAGGTGGAGCCTGACAATCTGGGATTTGGCTGGCCCAGCAGATGATTCTGATACACAACAAAGACTGAGAACCATCTAGAGTATCTACTCAGACTTGGAAATGAGTCATAGGTATGCATATCTTCACTTTACTGGATATAGTCAAACTGTACTATGAAGTGGTCCTACCAATTTACATTATTACTAGCATCATGTTTTAAGTCCATTATTTGATTGCATGAAAACCCGAGACCTTGTTATATAGTGCAAGTTTTTGAATTTCAAACAATCTTATAAAATTCAGATGCATTGTTTATTTATGGGTACTAATGCATTCTTATTTTTCTTGACTGAATAAGCAGATATTAGACAGTTATTACTTTTTACTCTGGAGAAAGATTAATTTCTTTAATTACTTTTACCTATCATTTGACTTTAAATTAATTATTTAATTTGTGAACAGGGGATGCATGCAAAGGGTGCACATTTCAAAGGCTAAAAAATGCATATACACAATGAAAGTAAGTCTCTCCTCAGTTCTAATTTTTAGTCACATATTTCCCAACCTCTGTGATCAGTTTCCCAGTAAGTATTTAAAAATAGTTTCTCTGTATACTTATTCTATGTGGCATTTAGAATTAGGGGTTCCTCTTCTGTTCTCTTGTAGCTCCACGGCTTATCTTCATCATGACACTTATAACATTGAATGGTTCTTTGCATTGCTGTCTCTCATGCTAACCTGGGATTTCTTTGCACGTTGAGACTGAATTTTATTATAGCTGGATTCTTAGTACAGGCAGTGCCTGGTACAGCAAAGGCAGTTAATAAAAATGTGACATCTAAATAAATTAAACCAGTAATTTTTTCTTTTTAGCTCCATTGCTTTCTCAAGTTTCAATGTCTGGCTTTCTCGGCTGATTTTTCTTTCCCAGAATGTCTCCCTCTGGGTGAGGTAGAATGGCATTTCATGATGAATGTGGCTCCACGCAGGTAGATAACTAGCTAATGAGCTTTGTTGGCCTTTAGAGCCTGGAGGCAGGAAGGTGGGCATCTTCTCCATCTCTGCCCTCCTCTGAGAGGCTGCAAAGGACAGTGCTGCTTTCCCGCTTTGAAAAGGCTTATAAAAATGCTCCAGTTTATGGAATCCATCCATCACCATTGATTACACAGCAACAGGACACCCATTTGATTAAGGGAAATGATTACTTAGGATTTTGTACTCCTAGAATAGCCAGTATTTGCTGAATAGGAGTTTTAATCTTTTTACCTAAATGAGGGTTCTTTTCCAGAAAACCTACTGAGTTGCATGTTTCTGAGCATTCTGGAGTTCTGTATGTCTTTTTGGTCTCATTTTAACTGCAACTCCACTCTTTGCATTGAACAAGGTGGCGTTTTAAGGTTCTCATTGAGTTTAGGAAAAGGATGTTATTCTGTTATCTCTGACCACCCTTGAATGTTGAGAAATAGTTTCTTTTAAGTCTATGTTTGTCAAACAACAGCTCAGAATTAAAACTAGCAGATTGTTTAATCTTTCTATCTCTGACGTGAAGCAACCAAAAGTGTTTTCTCTTGTTCTTTTTATTTTTATTGTTGTGAACTTGAGAGTAGTTATCTTGAGCTGCCGGTCCTGAGGAAAAGTTACCGAAGCTTGTGTTGTGTTGATACAGCAAGTAAATGGTTCCAGTCTTTTTATTTGTGCTCTGTGTGTGTGTGAAAGAGAGATATCGCTTGGAATTATTCTGTTGCTTGTGTGCTGCATCATAAACAACCTGAATGAAAGCCTTCCCTTTGAAAAAGAATGATTCCTGGCATGGCTGGATACTGATAAAACAACTATTCTTAAAGTTAAGTTGTTAAAGTTGATAATATGACCTTTTTCAACTTAAGTTTTTGAATTTTTAAAGGAAAATTTTAGAGAGTTACCTGGCACAGTACAAACGACAGTGGTTACCAAGAAGCAGGAAAATGAGTCCCGTTTTTGACTCATATGGAAACGAGCTGTCGTTGGACAGAATGAGGCACAGCTACATGTGCTGTTCTGGAAGGCCGTCTAGAGAATAGTGTTACCGATACACGCAGGGCACAAAATATTACTTACACGGGAATCCCATTCATATATTTTAAAAAGAGCATTTATTGACATTTGTTGCCTGATTTTGATGTCAGGTGTCTAGGCGGCAAGGGCGGCTTCTTCTGGGCGGTAGGAGTAGGACTTGAGGTAGAGCTGTAGAGCGATGGAGAAAGACTTGCTTCTTTCATCTTACATTTTTCTTGGTGTTTGAATGTTTTTCCATGAGATAGTATCAGTTTTATGAAAAATCATAAGGACATTAAACACATGTGCAAAACTACAGGTGTGTAACACCTTTTACATGGCACATGATGGTTTGAACTTCGGTTTATCTGAGACAGTCATAATTACTTCAGTAATTATTGCCTGGATTTTTCCTCTTTCTTGTGTGCTGCATCGTGGAAGAAAACCTTTCCTTTGAAATGGAATGGCTGGTGGCATGGCCAGACACTGATAAAATATTGTTTTTCAAGTTAAGTCCTTTGAAATTGGTGTTATGACCTCTTTTTTTCATTTCAATTTTATGAAACTACTTAAGAAGAGAGTTGTTCTCTGCTCCTGGAGCTGTTGTGAAGATTAAATGGAGAAATCATTTTAAGAAAAAAAAATTCCTTAATTTTGTGAAGAGTCCAAAGAAGCCTGCTCCCTTAAATAATGCAATCTAGTGAGGTAGCAGGCATTCAAACATATGAACTTTATTATTTTTTAAAGATTTTATTTACTTTTAGAGAGAGGGGTAGGGAGGGAAAAAAAGAGGGAGATAAACATTAATGTGTAAGACATATATTAACCTGTTGCCTCTCACATGTCCCCAACCGGGGACCTGTCCTACAACCCTGGCATGTACCCTGACTGGGAATTCAACCTATGACCCTTTGGTTCACAGGCTGGTGCTCAACCCACTGAGCCACACCAGCCAGGGCTCAAGCAGAGGAACCTGAGAAAGAACTCTGCTTTGTTTTATTTCTTCCCCTAGTGCTGAACATATACAAATATTATTTCATGTCCTTAAATTCTAAGCACTCATTTCTTCATATGCTCAATGGCAATAATAGTTTCTGCCAGCCTACCTGTGGTGTTTTCCAAGACGAAAATGGCCAAAAATATGAAAACTGTTAACATTAGGAATGCTGTATAAAGGGAGGGCAATAGTGGTTTTCAAGGAAGAAATGAAACATAACCTGTAGGTGATTGTTAGATTATGGATCTTTTGAAGGCTAGAATAATGTCTGATTAATTAATCTGTGTAACTCCAGTACCTAGTATGATATCTGGAAAATAATGTTTATAGGTTCTTATTAAATATCTGCTAAATAAATCAGTGAATGTTTTGATGAATGTTCTCATCTATCTAAAGTTTTAGTGGGGAGAATCATAGCTAAGCAACATAGCAATGTAGGGTTTCTCATCCTGCTGGTATTTAGAGAAAGAACAGGGTGGAAAAGTGTTAGGGACTGATGTTTTGTCTCTCCGATTCACATGCTGATGTCCTAATCCCCAATGTGATGATGTCTGGAGATGGGGATTTGGGAGGTAAGCAGAGTTAAATGATATGAAAGTGTGGGCCTCAGAGTGAGATCAGCGTCCTAGTTAGAAGAGATAGCAGGAACTTGTCTCTTTCTCCCCATGAAGTGAAGACAGTGAGTAGGCAGCCTTCTGCAAGTCAGGAAAAGAGCTATTACCAGGAACCAAATTGGTTGGTACCTTGACCTTGGACTTCCCAGCCTCTGGATATGTGAGAAATAAATTTTTGTTGTTTAAACCACCCAAGCCCATAAAATTTTGTTCTGGCAGCTGAACAGACTAATACAGATGGGTAAGAAGAACATTATTTAATATTGAAGTGCTAGATAAGTACTTGCATAGATTATTTCATTTAATTGTCATATCTAATGTAGTATATGTTATTCATCCCATGTATTCTACTTTACTTAAATGGAAACTGAAGCTTGGTGAGAGACTGAGTGATTGGCTAGAAAGTGTCAAAGCCAAGATTTCAATTGAAATCATCTGATTTAAAAATCTAGTCCTTTTTAATACTCCATACTACTGGGGACAGTTGAAATGATTGTTTCGCCCTTATGTCTGGGTGTATCACTCTTGTTGTGTATTTGATCTTCATGTTTAGGTTAGAACCCCAGCATTCCCAGGACTGTGGTCACTGGATTTGCACTGGACAATGGTTTTAAATCCACATCAGATTTGTTTTGAGGAGTGATATAAGAGGAAGGGATTTAACTGTACTTTTCTAACTGGTTATCTGAATCCAAAATACTTTTTGAATAATTCTTCCTTTTCTCTATAATTTGAAATAATCGTCTTTATCATATGATTTATTCTTATGTACTTTGACGGATGATATTTGTTCCTCTTATCTCTCAGATATCAAATGCCAGTGCAGCTCTTTACATTTGTAGCTATAAAATAAATTTTACTACTTAATATATAATATTATTATTATGTATTTTATTATTGTGATGTTTTTAAAAGTATTTTATTCTTATGCGGTCACTGCTTAAAATTGTTTTTAAATTAAAAAGTAAACACATATATTTTAATAAAATTACATGCATTTGCAGATTCATTTGTGTATAATCAACATCTCTAAGACATTGCCATCTTATCTAGGAAAATAATTTTTATTCTCTATCTCTTTATTACCCTACAGGAAGTGTGTGGTTTCCTTCATATAGGTCATACACATTTCTTATTGAGCTAATCTAAAGTATTTTTTAGTTTTTGTTTTTGTTATATTTTCCCTGATATTATAAATAGATAAAAAATTCCTGATTTCTGAACATTTTTTATAGCTAACTGTGTAATTAATTAAAATCTAATAGTCTTTTAGCTGATTCTTTTTGGTTATTCAGATAGTCAAACAAATAACCACCAATAATAGTTATTATATCCTGTTATTTTGAAAAAATAGTGATATTAATAGTCATCTTTATCTTGCTATTGGGAATGTAGATTTTCAGAGTTATATATGTTATTGTTTATTGATTTAAGATTGATATTATTTAAGAAGATTTTTCTGCTTCTATAAGTAATTCATAATTATAACATTTAGCAATACATAAATAATATAGAATGTTTATTGTTAAATTCCCTCATAGTCCTTATCACCAGAAATAACATCCATTGATAATTTGGTATCTAATCTTACAGGCTTTGTGTGAGTTTGATGACTTTTTAGTATATTTTCCCAGTCACACAACCACCACTATATTTCAGTTTTAGATCATTCACATCACCCTTAAAACTTCCTTTGTGCCTGCTTGTGGTCAATACCCACTCCTTCTTGAGACTACAGAACATCAGTATGCTTTCTGTGCCTTTCTCTTGTTTTTTTATTTTATTTTATTTTTTTAATTAATTATTTATTTATTTTTAGAGAGGGGGAAGGGAAGAAGAAAGAGAGGGAGATAAACATCAATGTGTGGTTGCCTCTCACATGCCCCCAACTGAGGACCTGGCCTGCAATCCAGGCATGTGCCCTGATGGGGAATCTAACTAGTGACCCTTTGGTTCACAGGCCTACGCTCAATCCACTGAGCTATGCCAGCCAAGGCTCTCTTGTCTTTTTAAACAATCGTATAGTGTTTCATCATATGGATACATCAACATTTATTTAGTCAATGTTATACTGTAAATAGTGCTGCAATGAACGTCATGGCACAAATATCTTTGCACACTTATGTGAGTGTTTCATAGGTTAGATATGCACATTTTATATTTTCATATATATGGAAAGTTGCCTTACAAAAACCATGCAATTTGTAGTTGCACTATCAGTTCAGGAGAGTTTTCTCGCATCCTCAACACCACGGAGAATTAACACTTGTTTTGATCTTGATCATTCTTGTAGCTGATACACGATAAAGTAATATATTAATGAACAGTCTCAGAGGGTGGACGACTTACATCTGAGTCTTTTCCTGCTACTTTTCCAGGGCCCAGGACAAGTAAAATATTTTATAGTTTTATTATATAAAAGATACTATGTTATTATTATTTCTTCAGAAATATTTTGTACTATCTGTTGGGATTTTAAATTAAAACTCTTTTTTTCAGTGGTTACTTTGGTACATAAATTTAGATATAGGTGTAAAAATATTTAGATGTATAGATAGAAATATACTATATATTATCGTATCCTTATTTTATGTTACCTTACTAAATTCTGAATATGTGGTGAAGTTCCATGACATTTTCTTTAATTCATTTGAGTTTCTTTTATTCCCTTTGTGTAATTTAGCTCCCAAGGTTAGGGATATACTCTATCAATTTTTAAATACCCAGAGCTCACTGTACTTCCTGAATACAACGAACATTTAATGTATGCTTTATGATTTATTAAATGAATCGATGAGTACACAAATAAAAATATTTGTGGGCATAAGAGTCTTTTGCTCCCTTTCAGACGAGACGGTGCAGATGACTGCTTATGTGTTTGACATTGACAGCAAGAATTCATAAAACTACAGACAAGCAATATCTCGAGCATTCCTTTTGCCACTCATTCCTATTTATTTTCAGGAAGAATGTTGACAATAGTGTAAAATGTCCTTTTTTGCTGTGTGTGACAGACAACAATTTTCTCAGTATAATCTGGTTTGAAAGTTTGGGACACTGCTGTTGCTAGATAATTGACTTTGCTGATGAGCTTTTGGTCAACAGGTTTAGCTGTGACTTAGATAAAGCTATGTGTGAGAGAGGCTTATCAACTTTGCAGGTGACACAGGTCTTTAATTGGAGTCAAAGAGGAACGTGAGAAGCCAGAACACTGGGTTGAAATCAGCAAGTTTGACCTTCAAAAGATAGTGTGAAGTACTGCTTTTACGTTTCACTAGTCCACTACAGAAGTCAGAGAGGCACAGTGCTTGGTAGCACTTCTCTCAGAAATGCAAACAAACAAACAAACAAAAACCCCTGCACTCTTAATTGATCACAAGATCAATTGATCCCTAAATAGCCTATCACTACTAACACATGAACCCAAACTTAGCTTTACTAAATGGTGCACGGTGAGAATGCTTCTTTTCTGCAAGGGTGAGATCATACCTGAAATATTGGGTTTAGTGCCTGGTAAAAACTGTAGGAAGACCCTTAAAGCAATTGTGCCTGTAGAGAAAAATACAATGCTTTTGAAGGAACTCAGTATCACGTTGTCTCATTTTACAAGCTGGGGTTAAAGAACTGAGCATAGTTCAGAAAAGGGAATTTTCAGAAGTCATTGCAACTGTGATGTAACTGAGAGAATGCTATATATAAGTAGGACAATTTTCACTTGGTTTTGTTTGTGTTTAGAAGACAAAGATAAGAGAATAAAGTTACAGGAAACAACTCTTGGCTACTCGTGGAATATCAAAAGAGACAACAAGCTACAAAACTTTGTAAAGTTAGTGTCATAGTGGCCATTCAACACAAAAGGATTCAAGATTTACTTTAAGACTCTGAGGAGAACAGTTTATGGCCAGTAGGGTTTTTTAGATTCCAGGTTTTCTAACTTCAATTCCCATGCTCTTGTTACCAGTCACTCTCCATAGGTGAATCTGGGTGTTCCCTGAGGTCAAAGATTTCTAGCCATGGGGCATGGTTAAGCAGAGTCCCACCTGAATATATATATATATATATATATATTACACATATATAAAATACCCAGGGATTTCATAGGAGCTGTTTCTAATTGAGTAGGTTATAAGAGCAAATACTTTCATTAGGACTCACTTGAAGGTGGTGTTTCCTAAACCAATGTTACATGGATCTTGCTCTGCAGGACCTGAAGAAGTGCTCCATGCAAACAGGACACTTGGATCAGATAAGCTTGGGGAATGCTGAGTTAAACCAAGCTTCATAGGATATTCAAATCAAGGACTTCCAAAGCCTTTTGATATTTTTAGGTACAGTGGGGTTCTCTCAGAACTTAGGAGATCGTTGGGCTGTACCACCATCTTCTTTCCCCACCCCTGTTGTGTATCAGACTTGGAGCAGGAGGCAGATTCTCATGATATTCTTTCTCCAGGGTTCTTCTCCCAGATATGGTAACATTCTTTATTAGTTCAGTTGGCTGAGAGTCTTGCTAAAAGTGGATATTCTTATTTCAATTAGATCTAATTCAAATAAAACTGTCCCATACCAATAGCAGCCTTCTAACAGGAGGGAGTGGTGGTGGCAGCAATAGAGAATTCTCTTTGAGTGGATGAGACAGAATTCATTGGCCTCTTCCCCAGGAGGTGCTTCTCACCATGCCTGGCAGCAGAACACGGGGCTGTGGGCTTCTCAGCAGCCCTCCTTTGATCCCACTTGTTAAGGAGAAAACACGGGCAACACATAACTCTGGTAATAATCAAGATGTTGCTTCAGAGCCTGTCGTCTATTTGCAGAGATTACTCACCATTCATTAGTTTCTAGTGTATGTGAAAACTATTCCTTAATTATCTTATTTAATCATCATAATAAAAGTAATTGAATACCCATGTGAAAGACATTGTCCTAAGTGTCACATACAATTTTCTTACATTAACTTTTTAATATTAGGACCAGGTAATTGGTATTTCCCCTCTTTCACAAATTAGGAAATTAAATTCAAGAAAGTTAAACAAATTGAGGATACTTATCTAGTAAGTGGCAGAACTAGAACTTGGACCCAGTTCTTTATGATTCCATGTCCAGTATTCATTCCATTGCAAGAAAACTACAATTTTGGGAAACAGAGATTTTCTTAGGCCATACAGAGGAAAGGTGGGTTTCTAGTGGAACTCTGCTGGAAGGGTTCTGGGACTGGGAAGATATCCAGGCTCCTGGGAAGCTCTGGGGCCCACATGATCTCTCTTTTTGTGGGATCTTAGCTTTTTTTGCAAAGGATTGTTCCACTCTCAACTTGTTCCTGTCTGGCTAATTCCCTTTGGAGTTGCTAGCCCCAAGGTCATTGGTTGCCACTCTGACTGGTCAGTATCTATCACCTCTACTTGGCAGCACCTTTGGTGATAGGCCCTCTCATGATTTGTTGGCTGATCATGGGAGTCCAGCCTTTAGGTCAGGAGCCAGTGCTGTTTCAGTGAGTTGTCAGCTCTGCACAAGATCTGGTCCAGCATTACTTCTCTGAGCAAAGTGTTGTGGGTTGGGCAGTTTTAACCAGAGGGGACATTGGCCATAATAGACCTTGGTCTGGTCAGGGCAGCTGCACTATCTTATATAAGTCACCAAGGAGGAAGAATATCACTTCAGTGTAAGCCATGCTTAAAAGAATACTTACTGAATGCATTGCTATTCTCAGTACAAAACAAGTTTATATCAAGTAGCAGATAGCAGATAGACACATGAATGATGTAGTTCTCATAAGATCTATAGTGTCTTTATAAACTCTATACCTGGACTAAATTTCCATGAAATCTGCTATGAATTATAAAGGAGAGATTCCTTCAGATCTTTATATGGCATTATTAGGTCTAAAAACTAAGCCCCAAGTCAATTATTCATCAAAATCAAGCACGTTTCAATCACATTTTGTCCAAACAGAAGGTAAAACAATGCAGAAGACTAAGTGGTCAAATTGGAACATGAATTTCCTTTTGTTTCATTGGCCAGATGGCAGAGCTCCACTTTGTAGGGCCTGCTTGGAGCCCAGTAGGTGGAGGTTTGCAGGTGGCAGCAGCAGCCTGGGTCAGAATTCCTGATGCTGGTCCCCTTGGTCTCTTCCCAGTTAGATTCCTAAAGCCTCCAGGGAGTAGCACTGTGTTAGCAAATCTATAAACTTTTACCAGGGCAATTAATGAATTTACAGTTGATCTAGAGGAGACACTATTTCTGCAGTGTGTGCCTAGGGGCACAGAGCAAAATTTTTACCTTGAAATTGTGCCTCTTTCCTCTTGGATTCAGTAAAAGAAAAAAATATCTTCATGTTCCTTCCTCTCCCCACCCCTAATGGCCCTGAATGTCCCCTGCCCCCAGCATCCTTTAGCTTCTCTGGCATGAAGAGAAATATCCTCTTGAAATCGAAATATTAATTACTCATTAATTCCAGATGGCTATAATATAAAAATTATACAAGTCAGAGAAAGGGTTAAAAATAAAAATAACTGAAGTAAAATTTAATGTTTTTGTTTAGACTGACTAAATTGCAACTGTTAATTCTTACAAAGGCACACATATCTTTTGGCACTTTGACTCTGTCGCTTTGGGTGTTGGGAGCAACTTTCTCATCAACAGCTCCTAACTCAAAGATAGAGGGCTTTTGACTGCCTTTCATGTGCTCTTAAATAACATTAAGTTCTCTTGTTTTCAACTGTTTAGTTTTGCTCCTTTTAATATGTGCAGCTCACAGTCAGCTTGGATAAGGAGAGATGTCAGATGCTCACTATACCCATATATACCATCTGGATCTGCTGCAATGGTCTTTTTCCACTTGGGTCATTCGAATTCTCCCTGACTCCTCTCCCACCTCATATGGCAAGAGGCAAATGGTTTTCAGCTCTGGCTGCACATTAGAATCTCTTGGGTGTTTAGAATCTCACAGAGAGATTCTCTCACAGAGAGAGATTCTGCACATTAGAATCTCTTGGGTGTTTAGAATCTCACAGAGAGATTCTCTCACAGAGAGAGATTCTGCACATTAGAATCTCTTGGGTTTGAAAATACTGATATACAGTCCCTTTTCAAAAGGTTTGAATTTAACTGTATGGGATAAGGTTAAGGGATTGACATTCTTACAGTGAATCCCAGGGTGTTTTAATGTGAGCTAAATGGACTTCAGGATCTCTTTGAGCCCAGTGAGTCTATAGGTCTACAGGATCCTGAGTTCATAGCCTATCCATGGTAGATGAAAGTTGTAGCAAACCTTTTTTCCTTTTTCCTTTAGAGGGCTCCCACCATTTTATTAGGCTTGCCTCTCTTCCAAGAATCACTTTTAATTTTTTAGAGAAGATACCAGAACCTTATAAATTCATTTAAGTATGGAGACACAGAATGGTTTCTTAAAAGTGCCATAAATTTAAAGAAATAGAAAGTGGTTTTCTAGATAATTGTCACTTACCTGGGGATTTCCATTGTGAGACTTGCTCATTTCTGTCCTGTTTTATCAAGTGTCCAACTCTTCCAAAGCATGTGAGATTTATCTGAGTTAAAGAAATAACAATGTGATCAACGACACGGTGATAGAACTACTGGAAGGTATAACATTAAAAGTGTGGCCCTCAATTTTTTTTCTGCTCAAAGAGAAGCTTTGTGCACCTAATGGGAGAATGAAGTCCATGGGAAGAGGGACACGGACATGTATTTGGGATTTAGAGAAGTGTTGGGTGATGCTTTTCTTTTGCTCACTTAAACTACACTTACCAGAAAATAGCAAATAGCAACTTCGCTTCGATTTTCTGTTTTATTAAAATAGTGACAATTAAAGAGAGAACATTACTCTAATTAAGTAATTGAATAAAACGATGAACAGATGCACTCTGGCTGCTGTGGACTGCTGTCCTCATTGCAACAGTGAGCACAGAAAAGCCATCTGGACCTTTTTTGTATTCTTTCATCCAAATTGCTTTTGTTTTTGAGATGCCACTCCAAGAATTTCTATACCATAAAGACTATTGTTCTAACTGGACAAAGATTGGTTGGAGAATAGTGTTCACAGTATGATCAGTAGTGTCCCCTTCTTAGACATCTCCTACCTGTTGGGAAGGACCGAAGGGCCTTCTTCACTATTTCTCTATTACTAGGTCAATACCTGACTAGCCTGCTGGTTTGTTATTAGGATACCTTTTTATATGTATCCTTCAATAAGATTCATTGTTAAAATCTAAACTTCTCATCTCCCAGATTGGCCAGAAGCAGAAATGGGACAGATATTTATGTAATGAACTAGCCAGCATGAATTCTCTCACTTTGAGGACTGCTCTGATGTTGAACATCGTACCATCTGCTACAGTAACAGGATCAAGCTCCTCTTTGAAGGGAGAAATGCAGTACGTAATCCTCTGGCCTTAAACCCTTATGAACCGTGGAGGCAGAATGGATCTAGTTGCTCAATCACTGGTCTGATGTGTTGTGGTTTTACTGGTTTTTCTAAGTATGAAATAATCGGAAGGAATTTTTGAATCTTCTGCCCCAAGGCACACCATGTGCATCCAATGCTACCAGGTTTGGTTTTCGGAAGCATATTTCTCTTTCCTGTAATATTTCTGTTGTACAAATGCCTGTATTACACAATGAGTAGCCATTTATGTACAGTTGGTCCATGAACAACATGGATTTGAACTGCATTTGAACTTATAAATTCATTTATAAGTGGTTTTTTTTTCAATAAATGCAATAAACATATTTTCTCTTCCTATGATTTTTATTAACATTTTATTTTCTGTTTCTCACTTTATTGTAAAAATGCAGCATTTAATACACACACCACATACAAAATATGTGTTGTTTGTTTACGTTATCAGTAAGGCTTTTAGTCAATAGCAGGCTATTAGTAGTTACACAAGTTTTGGGGGAGTCAACAGTTACAAGCTGGTTTTCTGCTGCACTGGCCCCTAACGCTCACATTGTTGAAGGGTCAGCTGTACTATTCTTCTTCAAAGAAAAGCTACAGCCTGTTCTAATTCTGTAGTGTGTCAGGGAAACTGACATCAAAAACATCTCATATTAGACTAGCCCGAGCTACACTAAATTGTGTTAGGCCTTAAAATTTGGACTCAAGGCTTGCACATCAGTGTTCACTTCAGATCTATATCTGGCTGGAATTTGCCAGGACCCAGTACACTGTGTACGAGTGTGTGAGTGTGGTGTGTGGGTGTATTCATGGGGGAATGGTAGCTGGTAGGACATTCCACCTATTGTGCCTCCAAACCTCCAAGAAAGTGGAGTTATTAAAATACCTAGAAGAAGAGATACCTTAATATGCAATTTTTACTACAGAAAGCATAAAACAATTTTAGAAACCCCCTCCTAGATGCATGTAATAAAGTTTAAGACGGCCTGTTGTCAGTCTAAGGAATAGGCAGAGCAATAAGGAGAGACCAAATTAAAATGAGGGTAGAGATAAAAAAGGGACCTACTAAAATAAAAGAATTTAAAAAATAAAAATGTGATGCTGGAACAAAAATCTGCAATGGAAGGGAAAAGAGAAATTGAATGTTAAAAGTAAAATAAGAAAAGGATAAATTTGAAATACTTTCTTCAAATGCACAGATAAAATAAAAACATGAATAAAAAAAATAGATATGCAAGTCAGAAAGTAAAAATGTAACCTGAGATAAATAGTTGTTCCAAAGAAGAAACTAAACAGAGTAATGGATTAAAAACAATAATGAAAACTATATCGACACATAATTTTCTTGGAACTGAAAAGAATGCTTGTTTGCAAATTGCAAAGGCTCACTATATTCTAAGGTAAAATTAGAGTAATGATTAACTTCTAAGTCTGTGAACTTGGACAGGTTTCTTAACTTCTCTGTGCCTTTTTCCTAATTAATAAAATAGGGATAACACCACTATTTTTCTCAAAAGGTTGTTACAGGATTTAAATAAATAGTTGTGTGCATTTTAAGTAGTGACTGAAGCACAGAAAATAGTGTTTTAAATGAAATAAATAAAAAGGCATATATATATTATACACACATATATATATACACATACACACACACAGGATGGGGCCAAAGTAGGTTTAAGGTTGTGAATATGCAAAACAGAGTTTACTCCTATATTATTATTTATTAATTATTATGTATTTTCCTACTTTTGCCCCCTGTATTTATAGGCATGCTCTGTTTAGTCAGTGGCTTGACATCAAGTGATTCTCAGTGCCTGGGCTATTCCAACTTGTACCTTCACTCTGGTTACTGGGTCCTGTTCCTTTGTAACTCCGTCTTGCATCACCCTCTCTGCTTTTGTACTCTGCTTGGTACTTATTTTCCTCCAGTCCTGATTTTGCTTGTTTCCCACCTACAATTCCTTCCATGGTTATAGGGTAATATATCACAGTTCCCACTATGGGGACGCAGCCATCTGTTGCCAGTCTTCCTTAATGTCCCCCTTGATTAGACAGACTCCTCTGACCACCTTTTGTAAGTCTCCGTTACACCTCAGCATAGCCACTTCTGTCTGCAACCCGTTACACTGCCCATCTCATGACTGCATTCCGGTCTGGATCCTGGCTTGATCAGTGAGAGCTCAGCTTATACTGATGAGGATCCTGCATGTAACTTCCTGTAGACCCATTAACTATGAAAAGGGCATTAGGATCAAGCAGAAAGGCTCTTTGGCACTCTTGCCAAGGGGAGTCACATTGTAAGCTTTCTATGTAATGACTTTGCTTTCATGTAGCACCTGTGTCCAACACTCTGGATTTCTTCAGAGAAATATCTGCATGTTTCATACATTTGTTTAAACTGATTTCTTCTGCATAAGGTGATCAATATAAGTTAGGCTAAAACCAAGGACTAAGTGTTACACAAAAAATTGACTTATGCAATATTACATTGACCTCAGCTCTTTAATTAGCTGGCTTTAAAATTCAACAGAAACCCAGAAGCAGTGTGGTGACCATAAGACATATTGTTATGTGGTAACATTCATGATGCTTAACCTTAAAACAGGCATTCTGCTGCTTCCCCCACACCCTGAAATAGAGACAGGAGTTAGGAATAGTTTTGTAAGAAGAACTTTAGAGGAATCATGAGAAATACTACTGGATAAATCATGGTTTACTCTTTTCAGAGTTCAATAATGATATATCTGTGGAGAGCTTTAGTCCAGAGTAAGTTGATAGAAATGTTTTTTAGACCAGCAGAGTTTGGGTTATGCGGATTTTTAATCCAATATTTATTTAGAATAATAGCTATCTATAATTATAAGCTTGGTGATGTTTGAACATTAATAAAAATAAAGCACAGAAAAATGCTATATCAGTGCAATTTCTGATGTTGTAGAAGGAACACACACTTTGAAATCAGGAGATCTGGCTTTAAAGCTCAGGTGTCCCACTTACCTGTTGTATGACCTTAGGAGAGTTGCCTCAGTGGGCTTTGCTAGAGGGTCTTCAGTGAAAAGATGAGCATAGGCCTTTGGGAGGATTCACTGTAGACATGCACCTGCATGTCAGATGTGCGCCTGGACTTGATGGATTTGCAAGAAGTGCTAGCCTCTTTCTTATTTGTGGAGTGGAAGAGCAGAGGATGTCAGTTGAGGTAGTGTCTCCTCGTGGAAATCCTATTTCTTTTGAGGCCAGAAATACTTATGGACTGTTCCACTGCCAGCCATAGTAGCATTTAAGTGACAACTCAGTGAAAATCAAGGCAGGTGTTTTTTTTTAAATGTTAGGATACACAAGCTTCCAAAGTAGCCTTGAAAATTTCTGAGACCAGCTCACATCTCGAAGGATTCTGCTCCCCTCCAAGAAGATTTCCATAATCATCCCAACACTAGCAAAACATTTCCTCCCTCAGAAACTGCATCTCCCGGAGGTACTTTATGTGGCTTTTGGAAAGCTCTTGCCCTGCTTTTAAAGTATATGTAGCCATTAACTTGCCAGAAAGCTCCTGGGTGTCTGGGATCCCATGTGATGTTTTCTCTCTATAGCCCCTAGTGGGAGAAAATCTGAAGAAGACGGGAGAGGACAAGAGTCCCCAGGCTGTGGGAGACCCTCAGGACAGAGGTCTGCTTCCATTTGGACTATTTCCCAGGACTAGCAGCAGTTGTTCTGGTTTGCATTATACATTTTAGAATGATGAATGCCCATGTACGAAACCTCTGCAGTTGTGCCCCACAACAAAATAATTCTTGAAAACATCAAATGACTTTCCCATTCTATGAAAAGCTGACTTTTTCATCTGTACACATTTTCACATACTAACTATTCTAACAGAACCTACAAGTTATTTTTACTGTGATAAATTAGCTTTTCTCTCCACCTCCTTCTTACTGGATGCAAGGTATCAATAATTCTTTTCTTTGTTAACAAATGAGTGAAATAATGTAAGAAACATTGTAATAGAAGGTGTAAAAGCACTCAGAATGATGCTTGGCATATAATGAACACACAGCACTTCCCTGGAGAAAAGGTTCAGGAGGTGGCTTAGCATTAAGAGATATGTATTGAAGGTTGAAATGGGAGGATATTCAAAGAGAACATATAAAGGAGTGTACATACCTTTGTTCTTGAAACACACTGAATGCAGTTCCTAATGGCTAGAAGAGTGTGTGTACGAGGACAAAGAAGGCAACATGAAAGATGATCCTGGAGAAGCAGAGAGTGACCAAGTTGAAGATTGTACTGAATGCCATGCTGGAGACTTTGGACATTGTCATGAAGGTGCTAGGAAACCATAGAACAATATCACTTAGGACACTGTTGTAGCCTTTCATGACCCCCGCAAAACTCTTTGCAGGATTGACTTCCTCTCTTCACTCCTGCTCTTCTGTGAAAAGATTAGGTTGCAGGCTAAAGTATCTCAACCATTCCCACCTTTTCATGTATATACATTTGAGTTCATCTCTACAGATTTACTCAAAACTCCATTGGAAGTTATAATATAAAATTTGCTTGTATTTAAAAAAATGAAATCAAAAGCTATTAAGCAAATTTTGTGAGGGGACAATGGGCTATAGCTCAGAATCCTAAAGAGTATGAATTCATTCTATTTCACTGTTGGGTGCTTCATTGGAAGAGTTGAGGGAGCACTGCTGTCGGCCACAGGGAGCCACTTGGGATTCTTGAACAGCGGAATGGCATAGTTTGCAATAGAGGAGACATTTTAGCTCTGGAGCAGCATCCACCTTCCTAGGGCAAAAGCACTATTGAGAGAAAGTCTAGGCAATGGCTAATTCCATGGCATGATAATACAGAGATAAATGCTGTCAGAGCTCCAAAAAGGGGGAAATCTCTGTGGCCTGGAAAGATTGGAGAGATTTGCTTTCAGGAACTCAGACATGAGCTGGATTTGAAAAGACAAGGATTTAGGAGGGCAGAGAGGAAGGAGAAGAGAACAAATATGTAAAGAGCACACTGCCATGTGCATGCAAATGTGTTTGTATGCATATGTGCTTATGTGAAGGCTGTGTGTGCTGGGGAAGCTTCAGTAAACAGATCGGAATCAACTTGATTTCAGAAGCTGCCTCTGAAAGAGCCTTCTTTCTCATTCCATATAAATGTGTTTAAAGGGTGGATCAAGAACAAGAGAAAGGGGAGTTGGAGATATTAAGTATCTAATATCTCCAGGATATTACAGTAGAGAAAGCAGGAAAGGAAGGCCGAAAGGCAGAGAGAGAGGAAGAGAGAGAGAAACACCGAGAGACTTAGGGAGGGAAGGGTGGAACTGTGGTTGGAAGATACAGCATTTTCCCCTTTTAGTTCTTTGTGTCTGGGTTTAGCCATGTTGGAATCAGCGGCAGTGAGAGCTGTTCCCTGAAAGGGAATGAGAAATAAAGTTCCATATTGAGATGTAGGAGCATTTGGGGTAAACAAGAATATTCAGCAAAGTCTCATAAAATGTAATATTTTTCAGCCAGGCCTATGAACTAGTTCAGTGGAGTATGAAGTATGCTTTGAGAGAAAGATAAAAATGAAGTATTAAACTTTCCATCAGTATTTGAGGTATCTTTATTTTGGCTTTATTTTCAAAATTCATGGAGAATTTAGCTCCCTCAATTTATCATCCTACTCAGGTTTCTCATGTGTGCATTATATTTTTGACAAAGTACTAGAAACTCCAGTGACAGATTTAAGGGGAAGCAGGGGGCAGTCATACCTTTCTGCAGGTTTAGCAGGGGCTCTAGAATTGATCGGCAGGAAGGCCAAAGGTGGAGTGTCTCCCCAAAGGGAGGATAGCATAAGTCCCTTCAGGCTGGCCAGTCCTGCAAAGCTGAGCTCAGCCACCATCTCTTGATATTCTAGAACTAATTTCCAGAGCCCCTTAGGTAAAGCCATGGGCAGCTTCTCCTGTGACATTATTCTGCACAGCACTCCTAACACTAATGGAGTCCTATGTTAGTCTGGGTGTTTTCTCCACTGCAAGTTCTTTGAGTCAAAGATAGTTTTTACTCATCCTTGGAGCCCCAGCACAGGGGATAATCAATAAATATTTGTGGGAAGAAATTTCCTCAGAGGGAGCTCAGGGAGTTAAAACTGAGGCTTGGATTTTCTATCCCTTCCCTAAGTGGTCCCCTGGAGGTAATCCTGTTTCTGTCTACAAGCTGCTAGCTCTGTTACTTGCTCTAATTTCAGAATCAACCCTGAGGGAGAGCTTGGAATAACGCCTAGCTGCTAGCTTGTGAGGGCTACTTCCCAACCCCATGTGAGGGCCAGCATACTCACTCTAGCTCTGTGATCTGGCAGCCCATCCCTCTCTTTCTGGCTCACTTTCCTGATTTATAAAGTGAGCAACAAAATACCATTCTAAAAATGGTTTCCTGTGAGGATTGAGTAGGAGAATGTATGTGACCAATGTGTGTGACCTGGAATTAGACAGTACTCCATACACATTTCCTTGTATTGTGCTCCGTCAAATTACCTCTGCTGCTGTGAGTCTAGATTTTTTAATTTCCTTATTGGAATTGATGGTTTCTCAACTAGGAAAAATATGGATATATTTTTCCATATTTCCATATCCAAAATATATGGATATATTTTGCCCTCCTCAGGCCATTGAACTTGCATGTCAATTTCTTCTTATGTCAAAAATCAGATCCTATTCTGTGTGTTCTTTCCATCTGAAGTAACTCTTAGAGTGAATGAGAGTGAGTGTTCTAGTTATTTATCACACATAACAAACTCCTCCAAATGTATTGGCTTTGTGCAGAGATCTTTTTTGGCTCGTGACTCTGTGTGGGTCAGGAATTCAGGGCAACTTTACATGCTAGTCTGTCTCTGACCTTGGAGGCATTGGTTAGGATGGCTGGGACTGGCAAGTCCACTTCCAAGATGGCTTCTTCATGCTTACTTCTGGTGCCTCTGTGTCCCATTGCATCTCTCTGTCCCCTTTGTGCCTTCATGTTGCCCCTGATGCATTGAGTTTCCCACAGCACAGTAGTTTCAGGGTAATCAAACTTCTTACATGCAAGATGACTTTGTGTAATGTGAACATCTCTAGAGTGATTGTTCCTAGAGACCAAAACAGAGGCTTCAGGCTTCATAGGAACTGGCTTCAGAGGTCACACAGTATCATTCCTGTACATTGAATTGGTTACACAGGGCCAGTTCAGATTCACTGTGAGAAGGGAATATAAAAGGAGATGCAAACCAGGAGGTGTGGTTTATGGCAGAATCATCTTGAAGACCAGTTATCATAACAACTGATTGAGCATCAGTTTTTCCTTCTTTCTTCCCTCTCTCTTCCTTTCTCTCCCTCCCTCCCTTCCTCCTTTCCTTCCTTCCATCTCCTGACCTACTGAAATTTGCCAAGTTAAATTCTCAGTGCTCACTGTCCCTGGAGAATGCATAAAAAGCATGTGGGCCTCTTTGGCATGATGGATGTAAAAAACATGGATGGTAACTGACTCCTAATAAGTGTTGAAGGTTTCCTCTCAGCTTTAAGTGGGGCAAATATTCATAAGCACATTTATTCCCTGTGATCATAATTTTCATGAGCTTACATAAAATAAAACAATCCATTATGGAAAAGAAAGATGGAGTAGGTAAGGGGTATGTGTTTTTCTTAGACCTCTTAAAAAACTTTCAACAAATTGGGGCTTGAAATGGTAATTTAGTTACATGAATCAAGGAAAACCAGAAGACAGGTAGTGGGATTGATATCAGAGAGTAGGAGGGAAACAGAAAGATTTATACATAAAAATGGTAGTGAGAAATGGCCATACGTTGCAATTGCCTCGAGACAGAGAAAAGTACTTCTACACTTTATAACAGCACCTCTGATTACTCACTATTGGTGCGAAGAAATGTGTCAGCTCTCAACTTGTAAATGGAGATAAATCTTACATGTTTAGTTGTGTCAGGTTATCATCTCACCTACACTAACTGAATTTCTAATAGACCAGTCTGAACCTTGACTTTCAACAAGGCTTTTCCTGATTACTTCATCTCCTGCTGATCCACATTCTTATATTGTCTTGACCATATAGCACGGTATTCAAATATTAACTTGATTAACTCACTAGATTGTGAGTTAAAACCTTAGATCAGGTATTTCTCCTTCACTACACTTTTCCCACTCTATACTAATGCGTGCGCGTGCATACACACATATGCACACCCTTGCAAACACTTAATCTCTTCTTCTCAAAACAGGCCTAAATCTTTAGGAAGCGCTTAATAAACACTGAAGGAAAAAAATGGGTTCCCATATATTCAAATCTTTCCATCAGAAGCAATCTACAGTCATTAGGATTTTGTTTGCAATTCAATCTAACTTTAGGTACTGTCTCCAGGGATATCTTGCCCTGCTTGCTACCAGCTGTGTTGGTGGTTGTAGCTTCTCTTAGATTAACATTTCTCAAAGTAGTTTCTTTAACATATAATTCTGGGGTCTTATATATGTTATATGTACCATAGGGAGAGTTACAGTTCATATTAACATATTATTTGCTGTAAGAAGACATGCAGTAAAGAAAGCCATATGTTAACTAAATATTTTACAAATTTATTTGACCATAGAGCATCATTTAAAGAAAATATAGCAGTACCTATTTATTTTCTAGGCAAATGGTGTTTCCTGGAATACATTTTGGCAAGTGATGTCCCATACATCCTAATGTTATTCTTTGTCTTCCTTGGTTTTATGCTTCCACTGTACTAGCACCTCCCCTTGCCTCAGCCCACAGTTTAACTTCTTGCTTCTGTAGGCAGAAACCTTGAGAACTGAAAGGAAGATGACTCTTTGGGCTAATTGAAAATACCATGCTCGGTTTTTCATTTTAGAATTGAGACATAGGTGTAGATGAATAGAAGTCCATTAACAAACCCATTAATGTCTGAACTGGCACTAGAATTTGGATCTCTGAGTTCCAAGGCAAGAATATTTCTCCCTTCTATTTTTCTCCACTGATACATAGTTTTTCCTAGAGAGTTCTTCCCAGCATCTGAGTCCAGCTGGCTTCATTGAAAATAGGCAGCCCTAAAAGCTGGTAGTAAGGATTATGATTTTCACAGGCTGTAACAATTAGGATTTTGAGGCAGTCAATACAAGCCCTGGAAAAGGAGCAGACTGGCAGTTGGAGCCTATTCTTTTGGCAGAGGCTGGATGCTGTCTCTAAAACTCAGAAGAGTACAGTGCATTAGCTGCCCTGCTTCTTACCTTGAAACAAAAGCTCCTGGCTTCCATGGGCTGGGCAAAGCAGAGAGGAAATAACTTGGTTTTCAAAGAAGGTCTTTCAAATCAAATTCCCAAAGGATATGGAAAGCCCACAGAGATGACCTGTGCTTTGGAAAATAGCATTCACCTCATAAGACCAAGCTGACTACTTCCTTTGGGATGGTCCAGCATAGGTGAGTTCATTCTACTAGATTTGTTTGTTGGAAGCTCTGTATAAAGATGAGACAAGAGGTAAAAGCAGGGTAACAGAGCCATCTTATCACTATTGGATAAAACTCGGACCTTTCTAAAGCCAAGAGATCTAGTTAGACCTTCATTCCCAGGACAACTTCTATGGAAAAAAATATGGAGAATTGACGTTGGTATATAGAAGACAGTGGGAAGGAAGGACTTAGTTGTGGTCTTCCAAACTCTTGTTAATACTTACCTGCATGAGGTCTTGGGACCTCAAGGTCATATAGTGAGTACTGAGAGACACGGTTCTGTCTCTATCGTCTATCATAGTTGTTTCTATCCTGAGCAGAGGAAGAGAGTGAGCAAACTTTGACCAAAGCCCAGGATCCCCCCATCCGCTTTAGTGTGGGAGAAGGAGATGGGTCGGAATATACAGACTTTCATGTTTGCACATGACGCATAGGCCATAAAAAGCCAGTCAACCCTGGGAGGGGCTTGTGCCGAGTCTCACCCTTTGGGAAAGGAGCTTTGTGCCTGGAATTCTCTAGAGGATTATTCTTTGTTTACAAATTTAGATTCCCTGACTCTAAGAGTCCACAATAGTACTTGGGGTTTCCAGTGTGCTGGCCTCCACCCTCTGCTGACCTGTTCAGTAGACCTTCACTTGCACCCTAGTGAATCTTCACCTGGGCTAGACAGGAGCAGCCCAGGGCCCCTCACCCTTGCATCTCATCTCTTCTTTCCCCTTAGACCCTCAGGGATGTGGGTCCTAAACTCAGACAGAAAGAATCCAACCTTTATGGAAGGAGGCAGAGGTGCTGTAATAGAATGTTATTCAGCCAGACCCCTGTGTAGGAAACAGAGACTTGAGAGAAGACATACATGTTCTGTGGTGCCTGCCCTCAGGGAGCCTTCATTTGGACACTGACAGAGGGGGCTGGGGGACACTGAGCAATCTACCCCATCAGTCATCAGGTGACAGGTTGTGTGGTGTTTGGGGAAATGGAGGTAGGTCTCATGAAGGCGCAAAGCCTTGACTGAGTCCTCTCAGAATCATTCTGTGCTGGGGAGCAATCAGATAGGAATGCCAGCAGAAGAGTTTTAAATATGTATGTGCTGAAAAGTGTTACAAGTGTCAAGGCACCCTTAGCAAGTAGAAAAGCAGAGCACAGGCCTGGGTATGGGAAGACTTGTTTGCTGATGGGGCTGAGGGGTGAGAACACAGGAAGTTTCTAATTTTCAAGGTTTAGCTCCTGGCTTAGGCCAAAAAGTCCCCAGTAGCTGAATACATGGACCTGCCCTTTCCATGGAAGGATGGGTGTCCCGTGCCTCGTTCGGTCCCACTCTCCTGCTGCTGCCTTTTTGGTGCTGGTACACAAACCTACAGTTCTATAGAGCTGGATTCAAGCCTTACAGCTGTTCATTGCAATTCAATGTCCCAGGCTGGATGTTTTCCCACCCACCTATTGATCCATTCATGCATTAAAGGCAGAATGACTCTATACAACACCATGAAAAGGCACAATGCTGGGCACATCTTTTGAGATGTCATTCCTAGGAAGTGCTCTTCCACCACACACTTTTCTTACAGTGGGGCCACTAAGTCATGTGGTCCTGTGGGCTTGTCTGAAACTGCAGTGCTGGAAGATGCCCCAGAGATCAGCTAGGCTTTCCACCTAATTCAGGAAACACATTGAAAAGAGGTTGAAAGGAGGAGAGGAGGTTGGAAGAAGGCAACTAAAATGTATTGAGTGATTACTCAACACAAGCTACTATTAATGCCATCATCACTGTTATTGTTACTACCTGTGCAGCACTGTTCTAGACACCTTGCTTGTCAGAAGATAACAACTCTGAGTAGAAAATTGAGATGGCAAGAGATTCAGTAACTTTCCCAAGGCCACATAGTGAGTAGGTGATGGAGCTAGGATTCACACCCAGTTCTGTCTGGCTCTCATGTCTGTCTTTGTTCAACCTCACTATGTAAGACAATGGCAATATTCCTGCTAGCTTTTCCTTTGCCTTTTTAAACTGACATCATGGTGAAAATGTTGTCTCTTCCTGATTTATTAGACCTTTGACTTGAGGGAGAGAGTGGTGCCCTGGAGCCTGGACATTTCTTTGCCCTTCATGCTGAGCCCCAGCAGCTCTAAAAATGTCCTCTCAATCATGTACCAGGGCGGCTGTGCCAGTGATAGGGGTGGCAGCAGTGGGCAAATATCACTTATTCCTCTGAACAGGGGAGGAAATATTTACAATTCTATTCATGAAATATTTACTAGGCTCTTTTGTAATTTGTTGATAGCAAACAGATTTCAGTTAACTTTGAGGTGATGAGCAATCCTGTTAAACAGATGGGACCAATAAAAAAAGTCCTGATTAGACAAATGTTTTCTGTAGAACAGTGCTTGTACCATGTTAGGTTTGCCGCTGGGAGAACAACTCCAGAGAACTGGACCCAAGGTGAAAATAACTGTGGATTCTTTAATGCTTTTTTTTCCTCCTTACTTTTTCCTGCAGGAGAGGTTTTCTTATTCCCCATCAAGGGGCTGTTTTGTAGGACTTGTCTTCACTATAAGCCCCACTGTTCAATTATTGACGACAGTCTCAGGGCTAGAGACTCTGCCGTTGGTTCCTTTGCTTTTCCTCATACATCTGGCCCAAATGCACGTAGCATTTCATTATTGAATCCTTTGCAGCACACTGATTTTCCCTTGGCTGATCTCCAATTCAGATTTTCTGAAAAGTAGATATTGCTTTTTATTCTCTGCAGTGAGCAATGCAGTGATTTTTTTTTTTTTTCTAAAGATAATGACTGCCAGGCAGCAGCCGCATCCACCGCTCACAGGCCAGGGTTACATAACCTCTGCAGTGAGTGCCAGCAGCGTGGGGGCTGTCTCCTCGTGCACGTCTGTCACTTCCTGCAGAATTTACTTCCTTTAAGGTTTCCCATTTTGTCCATTCCGTTACTTGAAAAGAGCAGAGTGAAGTTCTGTCTGGTACCAGCAGTGTGACCTTGAAGGTCAACCTCTTTGTCTGTAAAGGCAGGGCTGTTGTGAATAGGTGAGGGGGCTGCAGGTAAGGTAAGATGTCCAATGCAGCACCTGATGTCTGGCAGATGCTCAACAAACGGAGCTATGATTTTTATTATTACCACGTAGGACAGGCTGGACTAGGTAAGAATTTGGACTGAGATGGTTTCCTTTTAGCTTTGCTGCTTAACACAACCCTTGTTCTGAAGACTTGGCCCCGACAGGAGAAGGGAGTAGCAGCAAGAGCTCCCCAAAAGGTGATCTTTGGTTTATGTCCTCATGTTATTCTAAGGCTACCAACACGATGCTGGCAAGACTCAGATTTTCATCTCTGACATGAAAGCATCATACGAAATGATTCTCATGATTTCTTACAGCTCTTATATTCTTTAATGAAGATGCTTTTAAAAAAACCACAGTATGAATTGCAAACTATATAATGATAGTTTAAAGAGACTCCTCACTCCATTTGGTGCTCCCAACCACTCTTCAAGACAGGGTCCTTCTCCCATTTACCAGATGAAACCTCTCTGTCGAAATACCCCTCTGGGTTGCCCAGGGAGCTAATGGCAGAGTTAGGATTCAGTAGGTCAGATTTAAAGTCAACTCTGTTTCTGCAACACTTTGCTGCGTTTCTTGGAGGACGGTTCCTTGTCAACATGTGGGATCCAAACCTTTCAGGATTGCTCAGTCACTTATGAGTATTCATTCTAATGGTGTTTAAAATATACGCTCCCTGAACACAAGGAGATCTCTTAGAGAACACTATCATGGAGAGGCATGTTGCCTAATTGAATCACTAGTTTGAAGTGTGTCTCTAGGTGCTATTGAGGATTCCTAGT
This sequence comes from Carollia perspicillata, assembly GCA_004027735.1. Classification (NCBI taxonomy): domain Eukaryota; kingdom Metazoa; phylum Chordata; class Mammalia; order Chiroptera; family Phyllostomidae; genus Carollia; species Carollia perspicillata. The sequence goes on from PVKM010004960.1 coordinate 29,683, forward strand.
TAAAATTTTTGGGTAGCAGTGGGCTTTTGAATATAGCATTGACTCAGGGATTGTTCTGAACTAAGGAGAAGAGAAATATCCTGCCTGGAGATTCAGTCCTCACTGATTTGAAATCTGCAGTCACTCTTGTTACAAGGAACAGATTTGCTCACCAAATTAATAGCGTACAAAATTGCCACAGTCTCTTTATCTACTCAGGAAAACTGGCTCTTTAAATTTGGAAATTCTTTGTTGTTGTTTATTGAAGCAGAGCCTCTAAGCAGCTTTATACATTTCTCTTAAGTTCTTTGAAATTTACCATGATTCAGACTACAGACATTGAACCTTTCTCTCTCTCTAACTAGCTTATGTTACTGAATATTAGGAATACTTTTCAATGTATTTTAAGTCTATGATGGCAGGAGAGCTGTCTCCCTTCGTCTTCTTCTATCCCTCTTCAGTCTCTCCAGCTCTCCTCCATTCGAGTCCCTCCTGGAAGAGATTGATAACTTGCTGGCTCAATTCCCAGGCCACTGATGAGGACACATTTCCTTTTTGTTACTAGTAGGGATCAATGTGATTAAAAGGCAGGACTGCAAGTAGCATTTTCTCTCCCTTCTGAGCTGTGTGGCAGGGGCCAGGCTAAGTCAAGGCCCCCTTTTGAACTCTACCATCCTGTCTTTGCAGACACCAGTAAGTGCATTGCCAGTGTTTTGGTGCTGGCCAGAGGAGGTAGGCTCCTGAGACCTAAAGGTATAATTAAGGGATATATGAGACCTTGTGTCATCTCTGAAGCTAGGTCTCATGCTCTGACCTGGCTTTTCTAGATTCTGTTTTAGGGGTACATTAGATACTGATTTAGGAAATATTCAGTGATAGTTTTCTCACTTATTATATTTGTGTGTATGTCTTATTCAGAATAAGGGTAATTAAGTGGAGAGTTATTCCTGGCACATGCCATTAAATGCCACGAAACCCCCACCTTTATTTATTTTTTACTTTTTAAAATTTTAATTGTTGTGCAAGTACAGTTTTCTGCCTTTTACTCCCATCCCAGCCCACCCCCAGCCCTCCCCGCCTCCCTTCCGTTTCTACCCCCCCCTCTTTGTTTTTGTCCATGTGTCCTTTATACTTGTTTCTGCAAACCTTTCCCCTGAAACTCCCTCCCCTCTCCCCTCTGGTCACTGTCAGCCTGTTCTCTATTTCAGTGTCTTTGGTTATATTTTGCT
>PVKM010004960.1:30990-49993 GCA_004027735.1 Carollia perspicillata
GTTAAAGATGAGATCATATGGTATTTGTCGTTCATCGCCTAAGCCCCCACCTTTATTGTTAACAATCTATATAAACATATCTGATGTTCTAGGTATTCTCCCCCTCCACAAATATAAAAATTCAGAATTGTAGGAGACTTTGCAATTTTAAGTTCACCACTAGAAACAGTTCTTTTTGCTGAACCCTGGACAGGTACCTGTTGGGCCTCCGCTTGGGCTCTCCCAGTGACAGGAAGGTTATCAGGCACAAGGCAACCTACACGCGTGCTGAATGACTTTGAGTAATGGAAAATACCTCTTTCCAAATGCTGAAATTGTCCTCTCCTTAATTCTCACCCACTGTCCCTTCATAATAATTTTGATAAAACTTAAGAAGTGACAGAAATTGGGGCTGATTCCTGGGAAATGACTGGTTTCTGCACTTGACTAAACTTTAGGCTCTTCAGATCCTCCACAGAGCATGGGGATTGCTCAGAGTACACCGTTTATGCAGCAGAGACTATGAAAAGTATACGGAGGCACTCAGGGCATCAGAATCAGTTAGTCATTGGTAAGTTAGTCACCACATAGGCATTGCACACCCACTGTCTCTCAGGGCAGTAACAGGCACTGGGGAGCTAGAGACACAGCAGTGAGTGAGGCATATAAAATCTCTGCCTGCAAGATGCCTACTTTCCAGTGGAGAGAAATGGGCAGTAAACAAGTACACTAAGCTATGCATAAATAAGGTAACCTCAGATGCTCATAAGTGCTATGGAGACAATACAATGGTAATGCAATCTGAAGGGGTAGAAGTGCGCGAGGATGGTGAGGCCAGGCCTCTGACCACATGCTCTTAATAGATGAAGCAACCGGTGCAAAGGCTAAGAGACAGACGTGGATTCAGCACGTGCAGGGGACAGAAAGCAAGCCCGGGTGGCTGGAGTTCGGAGTCAGCTGGAACCACATCCTGGGGCTCCTTTGGGCATGCCTGGCTGTATGGCTTGCGGAGGCTTGTGCAAAATAAAAATGTAGGACTTATTTATAAGAAATTATTAAAGACTTCAGGACAATGACAACAGAGCATTAAACCAAGCATGGGTGCTTGTAATTGTGGGGCCCTGTATGACTGCATGCGCCACACGACCAGGAAGCAGGCCCAGCTTCTACGTCATGATGAGGAAGCTGTTTTTTGTCCAAACTGCCATTGGCAACAGTAGGACTAGAAGCAGGAAGAGGAAGAGGAAGAGGAGGACCTAAAAATTATGTAACTCAACTACTTAATCTGAGAGAAAGTTGGTGACTGAATATCTTTGGATACTGGAGTTCTTCTGGTTCTGCCTTTTTCTTGCCATGTAGTTTTGAACACATGAAAACCTCACACGTTGCTCTGATTCCTACTCCCCCCAGTGCTACAGTCCGGAGAATTCCTGAGCCTGGAGCAAGCCCTGGAATCTGAATTTTTGAAGATATCTGGGTGATTCTAATGTGAGTGTTTCTACTTTAGAAACACTAATGTCAAAGCATCTATGGCTGTACATATTTATATGCATGTTAATATTCTGTTTATCGCTTGACCCAACTCAATGTTTGACACATACCCTGGAATTCTCAAGATAATGCCTTGCCAATTCTTAAAAGAGAACAGTTTTTTTCTGAGACCAAGTTGGCAGTGTTGGTAATGGCCTGGTTGGAATGGTGCTCATTGGGCACATCTGCCAAGCAGAAAGTGCCAAGAAGAGGCAAATCGTGGGTCGAATGATCTCAGGGTTCTCCTCTGGGCATTGTGCTGCTGTATCTTAAAAGGCACACTCATTCGCTATGTTAATGTATTAGATTCTTTGTATAGTGAAATATTTATCCTTTCATTTTTCCAAAGTTCTTTTCACTGAATGTAGCTCCTATTTTAAGATCAGGTGAAAAGATCACTTCCTTAGCTGTCTCTCTGTGTGAATATTGACGTCTCCCTTTAGCTATGTCTGCACACATGGTCCATGAGGCTGAAGACAAGATACCAACACATTCCACACTTTCCAGTCTTCTCAGTTTCAGTTCTTAGGGAATGTTGACAATCAAAAATGGTGAAATTAGTGAATTGGCATGCAAAATCTCTAAATATTTGTAAAATGTTAAAGAACCATTTTTAGATGTTAACATAATCTTTGAAACATCTTATCTCAGTATTTAAAAAGCGTCAACTGCATGGTTTATTTGAATTAGTGTGTGGGAGCAGGATCAAAGAGAGTCATTTTGTGTTTGGAAAAGAAAGAAAAGCGAATAATTCTGCAGTGCGGAAATGGCTCCCTTTGAAAGGTGTCCTTCACTTGCCTTTGTTTGAGGTTAATTATATACTTTTAGAAGTACTTCCCACAGGAATGATTTTTGACTCATGAGTTATTTTCGTATGTATATGTTACCCCTCCAAATAGTTGCCATTTTGCTAAGAAAATGGTAGTCAAAAGCCACATTTCTCTGCTGGTATCTGAAAGCCTTTTTGTTTTTTATTACAAGAACAATACAGTAGTCTCCCTTCCCTGCCGGGGATATGTTCCAAGACCCCCGGTGGACACCTGAAACTGGATAGTGGCAAACTTTATATATACTATGTTTTTTCCTATACATACCTATGATAAAGTTTAATGTATAAACCAGTGAATGAGAGATTAACAATAACTGCTAATAGAACAGTTACAACAATATGCTATAATAAAGTTACGTGAATGTGGTCTCTCTCTCTCTCCCCCGAAATATCTTATTGTGCTGCACTCAGCCTTCTTGTGATAGTGTGAGAAGACGCAATGCCTATGTGGTGAGATGAAATGAGGCACTCAGAATGGTGTGCAATGGAAAATTCATGAATTATTTATTTCTGGAATTTTTCATTTAATATTTTCAGGCCTCAGTTGACTGCACATAACTAAACCTGGAAAGTGAAACAATGGACAAAGGAGAACTACTGTATAACAGTAAGACAGCTTTGAAAAGAAAGAAGTAACACCCTCAGTCCTACATGCATTTTTATTTTGTACTTTTCCTTTCACTTAAGATCATTTTAAGTGATGTTCTCTCATGATTGTATGGGATGTGACAGAAAAAGACTGGTCAGAATGTAGAATTAAACCTTGTGGCACCATTTTTTCTTTTCTTTCCTGTAAACACATTTGTCTTTTTTTCAGACCAGAAGAGTAGATGATAACAATACTCATTTTATTCTCAAAGCTGGGGATTGTTTTCCTATAGAAATCAGTTGCTCATGTCTTTAAACTTTGCACTAGCCTTCCTTTCTTCCTTTGTTCTCTCTGTTGTCCAGGCTTGCATCTCCTTTCCACCTGCCATTTTTGGTCTGTGCATGTCATGCAGAATCTCAGACGATTGCCAGATACACAAAGGACAGATACTTCTCAATATTTATCGAAATATGACAGTGATTCACCATTTCTTTGAGGACATAGGGCCATTATTTTACCTGAGTAGATGTGAATCAACTTTGCTACAGAAAAGGCGTCAGGATTTACATTGTATGCAGCATACATTGCAAATTATATTAGTGATGTAACAATGTTGTCAGAGTTGGTATTACTTACTGTGATGAAACAATTCCCAAAAGACCAGAAAAAAAGGTGTTTTCTGTAGTTGCCTGGCAATAAAGGAAAGTGTAAGTCACACATAAGGAAGCTGCTAAACAGATTAAAAACTTGAGCAGTGGTCCATGAGGATTATTTCTGATAATTGCTTTGTGTGCAGAACTATTAAGCCAGTATGGAGGCAACCATGCACTCAGGCCCACATTTTCTAATCATAACTCAAAGGCTCAGTTTTGGTGGTGAAATGTCTCATGGCTTGTATTTTATGATGAATAGTTAAACTTGCTTTGTTTTCAGATTTTCATTAATAAAACCTTTGTGAACCTTTACTTATGTTCAGAATAAAAATGTAATCGCCAAAAATAGAAACTTAAGAGGATAGTCAAGATAATAATATTTAAACTTTCTTCTTTTCAAAGATGCTCTGATTCCAGAAGCCCCTGGTATATGATTGGTACAGTAGTATCTACCCAGAGATCAGTGCATCACACTTGTTTGGGCCCACACAGCTCTGAGCTTCAATATTCCATTTTAGATTTATGTTTTCCCCACCTCTCACTTTTGTCTCCCTGTATTCATTTCCTCAGACAGTCCTCAAACATGTAACTGAATTGTGTTCTGTTTTCACCCCTATTTTAAATAGTTTTACATGCTACCTCTTTAATAGAACATGTGCCCATTTCACAAGCATGAAGCTTAAATTGCTGTGCCTCTGATCATCCAGAATCTCAACCAGAGCTGAGGCTCTAGAGCCCCCTAGTCTCAATGCTGCTAGTTTTCTTTCAGCTTGCCTTATTCCAGCCTTTTCCAATGATTATTGTTTCGTAAACCCTGAAGTTTAAAATAAATGAATATAAGGCTGAAAGTTGAGCTAATTTCAATGGAAATGGATAGAAAAAACACCATAAAGAACATTTTGATTTTTAAAACAAAGGTGTTTTAGTCTGATTATTAGAAAATAGGTTAAATAGAATTGTCATAAAACACTTGCCAAATGTTTCCTAATAACCAACTGGAAAGGATGTGGAACTATTAGCTGAAATCAAAAGCAGACAGGAGGCTCCTTGGAATGGCTGAGTACTCAAACCAAGGAATTTATGCTAATGAATTGTGTTGGTTCCTCCAAAGCTCCATCAACAATCCTGCCCTGCTCAACATTTTTATTAAGGACATAAATGAAGACAGAAGACATATCATATTTTCCAATGACACAGTATTACCCAGAATCGTAAACTCAGGATTAGAAGGAACCTACTTAAAGATGTTTTCTCACAAGTACCTTCAGGAGTTTAACAGTCTCTGCCTGAACACCTCTCCTGATGACTTTTTGGGTAGATTTGGTCTTGATGTTGAACCACGCCTGTCTTAGTTGGTTTGCACTGCTATAACAAACTGCCATACACTGGGTGGCTTAAACAAACATTTATTTTTCACAGTTCTGGAGACTGGGAAATCTAAGATTAAGGTGCTGTCAGATTTGGTGGTTCACGGATGACCATCTTCTCACTGTGTCCTCACATGGCAGAAGGTACAAAGAAGCTCTCTGGGGTCTCTTATAGGGGCACTAATTTTATTTATGAGGGCTCCACACTCATAACCTAATCATCCCAAAGGTCCCACCTCCTCATACATAGGGAATTAGATTCAACAGATGAATTTTTGAGGGACACATTTAGTTCATTACAATGCCAATCTTTAGGAAGACTATTCTTAATTGAGTCAAAATTAGCCTCCTTGAAGCTTTAGCTCACTTCCATTTAATCCAGAAATTATTGCATACTTACTATATGCTGGGGGCTTTGCTTGGCCCTGGCTTACAAAAGAGAGTAAGGAAGACACAGTTCATAAAGCACTTAATGTTTAGTGAAAGTGATGACTGGGATTCTTTCTTTTTTTTTCAGGGAAAATAAAAGAAAACCTCTCAAAGTGCCTTAAACAAAAAGATAGTTTATTTCAAAGATCCAGCAATTGGTTTAATGTTACCTAAGGTGAGTACAGGTACTTACAGCGTATTACAGCAATTCATCTCTTTAAATATCTGAACTCTTCTTTATGTTAGGTTTTTTTTTTTTCTTTTTCTGTCAGGCTGTGTCCAAGTGGTGAGAAAGATGGATGACACTTGGTAGCTTCTATGAAACTTAACGTGGGACTTTCAGAGAAATGAAAGTACCTTTTGCTTGATAATACAGAATGTGGCAAGGTAAGTTTACAGTTGTGAGTATGGAAAACACAGAGTTTATTCTTGCATTGCTGTTTATTAACTATTGTATCATTTTTCCATACAGACAATTGTAAACCTGCTTTTGCCCCACCCTGTGCTAGCAAACATTCGGGGGAAGATCAAATCAGGCTTGGATCACACCCACCCCCAAAGTAGGGCTGGCTGTTGCTTAGAGGGAAGGAATTTAGCCTTACTTAGACAATGTGGAATAGACTGTCCCATAAGAAATAGGTGACGAGAAGACACAGTTAAAGGAGAATGTACTTGAAATGAAAACTTTATCTACTACAGTCCACTGTGGTGAAGGACATGACATGTCCTTCGGTGTCCTTTAGTGTTTGAAAAAGGCTACCCTGCTCCTTCATCCCTACCACAAGTATGCCCACACACGTGCATACACACACACACACACACACACACATACACACACACACACACACACTACTTTCTTCCTTAATCTTGTCTCTAACCCAACAAACATGTACATTCAAGTATTCCTGCCGTGACCATGTGTCACCAGCCTGTGGCTTCTTTCTAGTCTGTCAACATAGGTCTCTGTACATTGCACAGTTGCCCAGCATGGTCCAACTGGGACAGATTTCTATGGAGCTGTCACCTTTATCTGAATTGTTCCATGACTTTCACCTGTGATTAAGAAGTAGTTTTAGTTACCGAGGAAATGTTGATTCAGACTGGGTATTGCAAACTAGTAGGTTATAGATTATATCCTTCGATAGCTGTGTTTTGCTTAGGCCAAATATTTTACAAAATGACTGGGTTTCCAATGTTTTCCTTCAGATGATTCCAAACAAAAATCTGAATTCCCACAACTTGCGTTCTGCGAGAGTAGAGCTCTTGTTTGTCAGTCTCTCCTTAGTACTTGGACTGGAGAAGCAACTCAAGAACTATTTGTTAAAATGAGTTTTAGAAGATTATTTGGAAGGTAGATTCTGTGTATCACATAAGCTGTTTAACCTAATACTATGTCATTGGAAAATATGATATATCTTCTACCTTTATTCATGTCATTTATAAAAATGTCACATAGGATAGGATTGTTGGTGGCGCTTTGGAACAACCACCAACACTCATTAGCATAAATTCTGCAGTTTAACTACTCAGCCATCCCAAGGAGCCTTCTGTCTACTTTTTAAATCACCTAATAGATCTACATCTTTTCCAGGACATTAATAGAAAACATTTGGCAAGTGTTTTATGGCAATTCTATTTAACATATTTTCTAATAATCAGAATGATGTTAGTTTAGCAGGAGATACTTTCTTTGTGAGTTAATTTTGGCTCTTAGTGATGATCTTCTTTTCTTTATAACTATAAATGATCTGTTTATCAACAGCTAATTCTAGAAGTTGGTCAGGGCTCAGGGTCTCCCATATTTTGACACCTTTAGGACTTAAAGGGTCCATTGCAGTGGCTGTATGTAGTCAGCAGAGGGCAGCATGTAAGAGAAGTGGATGACAAAGGTCTTCAGGCTGGGGAAGCTGTGTGCACAATTTCCATCGGACAGTCATCTCCTGAGTAAGAGTATGTATGTGTTTTGGAATATGGAATAAAGTAGCTTGTACAAATATATGATTAATTGATATTTATTGAATTGAGGAAGTGAGATTATCCCTCATGGAGATGTGGGAAGACAAATTATGGGTGAGCGTTATGCCCTGATTCTGTGCCATCAGTATCTTTCAAGCTAAGTGTTGGATCTAGCCGTTCCTTAACCATCACGTCATAGTGAGCAGAGTATTGAGAAATACTCTGGTTGTCTCTAGAAATTTTAGTGGTTTCTGGGTTTCTGCCTACCTTGATAAATATGTGACATGCTATATTTGTCTTTATATGCATTGTCCCTTTGGTACCTTTTGTAATATGCTCTTTAAAGACTTAAGATAGAATGAGAACTACTCGTTGGCCCTCTTCTTCAGTACAGGCTGACCTTTCAGGCCTCCCTTTATTTCTCTGAATCCGAGCCTAGCAATGCAGCGTGCAGTTTCTTTAATGGCTCTCCACACCCACGCGATCTCTTTGTGTTTCCTCACTTTAGACTGACTGTGGAGTAGAAAATGTCTTATCTGCTAACACCTACTCCCTTCTCTATTTTATGTCCAAACACACTACAGGCCCTTTTTATTATAAAGGATTTACTGTTTATTTCTGTGAGAAAGAAGCAAGGTAAAACCAAAATAAGCAAGCAAGGTGAAGTAGCAAAATTTTTGCTATCATGGTCCCCTTGTTTTTTATCCCCTGACAACATGAACATGGCTGCAAGGACCCCTGTCTTCTGCTCTTAGCTTCTAGTTTCAAAGGCAGAGCTCACCAATCTGCCAAACTAGGATGGTCCCTCCTTCACTGAGGCAGAGAGGCAGCTTCCTCCTCATCTCAGGTGGACCTCTTGCATCTCTTCAGCTGTCCAGATCTACTGACACCCAGCGAATTAGGTCTTTAACCAACTCAGAAATAATTCTCTCTTAACATTTTCTTCTAAAGCACCATCCCTTCCCATTCTCTGTTGGTGGGTTATTTTCTAAAACATCCTGAATTTGGTTTCTTAGTGGACTCATCCTCTTCAGTTCTATTTCCTTTTAAAGCTCCTGATGGAGAGGGTCAGAATTTTTCTTTCTCTACTTGGTTTACAATTTATTTTCTTGAGGCCATGAAATTGACATGAACCAAGATGCTGACAGTTTCCCACCTGGGCAACCTTGAAGCCAATTTGACATGGCTACATTTTCTCAAGACTTCTGATACCCACCACCCCCTCAAGCTTTCACTTTTACTTGTAGGTAGGAATTAAGTCATGAATAGCATTTACTCTTGATGCTTACTCCTCTCACCCTATTCTTGATGATCATCACTGCATCTTTGATAGTTCCACCTAGATAATGTCCAGCATCTGAGACCTAACATTTATAAATGAAACTTATTTGCACTTGCCTTCCAAACCTGGTACTTCTTCAATCCTACTCTAGGCTGCAAGTAACGCTTTCTAGCTACTTAAATGTATAAACTAGAAGCCTTCGATTCAGCATCCATCCTTTTATTCCATGTTTCTAAATCCGGTTAATTGCTAATTTCATCTTTGATCTCAATTGCCACCAACCAAATTTAGGCTTTTCCATTTTTTACTGGACTATTATAATTACTTCTATACTGGATTTTTTTGCCTTTATTTTTGTCTCCACTTATTTCTCACTGTCATCAGTTTCCTTTTTTACAAGGATAATTGAGCCCTGGTACTTCCCTGCTTAACACTCTTGAATTTGTTTCCCACATGTGGGATGAATTCCAAAATCCTACCATCTTCAGAAGTTTGGCTGGTAACAGACATGTAGCAGGTCCTCACTATGGCATTAAAAGCCTTTTATGAACAACTTTTCTATCCTCATCTGGGACTATTCAGCACTACACAGCAGACTTATTGTTTCTCAAACATACCTTGTTTTTTTTTTTTTTTTTTTTACCTGTGTCACTTCATTCAAGTAATTGCCTCTGGAAGCCCTCTCCTAATCTCTAGTACCTAATGGACTCCTTTCACTTAAAGGTTTACTTCTGTTAAAGCTTTATGATGCCCTTCCCTATGCAGGTAATTATATGATAAAGCAGAGTAAGTAAAGCAGGCTGGAAAGTAAGGACAGGCTTGGGTCCAAGGTTAGTAGTTTGACAATGCATGAGCTACACAAGCAATGATAGGGGTCGAACTTGAATTAGGGAGGAGGGCGTAGAAGGAAGAATCCAGGGAAGTCTGAGGCTGTTAGCATAGGCTGCTAGGTAGTGCTGCCATCCAAGGCTGAGAACATAAAAGAGTACGTTGTACTCAGTCTTTCACTGACTAAGTTTAGGTGGCTGAGAGACATGTAGGGGGCAGCTACGCCACAGAATATATGGTCTGGCGGACTTTTGATTATCATGGGAAATGCTGCTGTTATTCCTCTTTAGATTCCCCTGTTTTGTGTGAGTTCTGAGTTAAAATATGTTTCTTTTAATCCTATCACCTACAGAATAGACCATTTTGAATAAATTTTATGTTTTTGCCTTATGACAAATAGGACCCTTATAACTAAGTCAACTGCTAGCAGATCCTAACTCTAAAAGGGGCAATTCATCTAACGCAGTAAGAAAATAGGCCTATTATTCTTTCTGGGAGATTCCGTCTTGTCATTGGGAGGTTTAATTTATCTCCATGCTGCAGGTGGGGATGCCTTCTGCTGCTTCTGACTTGAGTTAGGTCAATCCCCTTTCTCTGCCTCCATATTTTTCTCAATTGTAGACTTGTTCCAATGGTTCAAGGGAACACTTAACACTGGGAGTGACCTTCCCTCCATTTTTGACATGAACCAGTTTCACGTGGCTTTACTGTCCCATCTCTCAGAAGCGATGGAGACTGAAATGCCTAATAATGTGTTGGTGCCATTTTATTAGTGGGTAAGGACAGTCATCTTCCTAGCTAAGTCTCTCCTGGGTTGATTTCCAAAATCACAGGTAGCAGCCACAATGTGGCTCTGTGCAGAAGTGCCTAAGACCTAAGGGACCCAGACTTCCGGGAAAAAAAGTCATTGGTCTTTTATCTGTCCTGTATCATATCTTTTCCTACCATACCCTTTCTGTTAAAATCTAATAAACCCCTATTTTTCTGAGGCAGCATGAAGACTAGATTACTACTTTTTATTTATTTTCTTGGCAGGTAAGGCAGGGTCAGAGTGAGGAATCAATAAATCAAACACTGTATCAATTCTGATTGCACATTCAAAGCACCTTGGGAGCTTTTAACAGATACTGATGCCCAGAATCTTGGGCATCCAAATCTCTGGCGTTAGGACCTGGGAATTTTTGTTTTCCAAAATACCTCCAGATGATTCTAAAGTGAAGGTAGATTAAGAAACACTGCACTAGAATCAGAATTTATTTTATTTTTTTGTGTGTGTGGTCAAGAGGATGGTAGGGAAGTAAAGTACAGAAAATTAAACATTACCTTAATTTGCTAGCCTGTGGATAGTTAATATTTAACCAGGTAGTCTATATGTCCTTAAAGTATATGCCCTTGGCATTATGAAAGCCTTAGAAATGGAACCTACAAGGATTCCCAGGGAACACCACATTCTGTTCACCCTCATATGCTGGTGCTGGCTTGGTTTGGGTTCACTGATAAAAATGCATAAGAGGACATTTCACCATAAACAGTTTTATCAAGTAAAGCTGACAGCCCTTTAAAATATATCACGAGCTATAACTGTAGATATTCCTCTGCCCTGTGTTCTAAAGGAAATTGGATATATTTAAAATCTTCATTCTATATATATGTAAGGGAACCATAATAAACACAGTATGTGAAATATATCAACAATATATACTTTCTGAGTGACCACAATGCCTTGGGCTATGGTTCAGAAAAATCAAGTCTCTTATTCTGAAGTTGTACCCAGTTAAGAGAGAAAACGTGAGATGTAAATTCACAGCATCAGTAAACTAATGTGCTATGAGTAATGTGCAGACTACTGGGTAAGATAAACAGCAGGAGTTGGGCACAAGAAAAAGAGGAGATGAACTGTCCCAGAAGTCTTCATGGAGGAGTGGTACAGAGCTGAACTTGCAAGGAAGTCGAGACTTTGGGCATGTGTCTGCTAAGGTAGAGGCTTTTCATTTGACTTGTTATTCAAGTCAAATGAAAATGAGAAATTAATACCATTGTTGTTATTTTAGTGAATGTGAGGAAGCAAGAGAGGAAAGATCCGGAAGATCTTGCTTTCAGTAAAGAAGGAATTTGTTTTTCATTTTCACCATGACAGTTTTAAAATGCATGTCCTACTCTCTTTTCTCTTTAAAGACAACCATCCAACTGAGAGTTAAACTTTGTACCCCACTTTTTAAAATAAATAAAAACATCACTTCCAATGAACCATGCCTCAGCACTTATTAAGTATTCGAGGTTAGTCATAGAAAGCTCACCAATGTGGAAAAGGTAAATATAATTTCCCATCTTTTCCTTCTTAATTGCTAGATAACAAGTCTCAGGCATTACTCAAAACCACAGTGGACATAGAAAAGCCTAAAATAGATCTTTGTCTTTGTTAGATCACAGATTGTAACGGAGAAGGGCACAGCCAGGCAGTCTGGCCCATCACAGGTTCGTCTTGAATCAAGTCCAGTAACCTCAGATAAAAATGACACCGAGGCACCTCCCAGTTCTAGTGTTGTTGTTGTTTTACTACTTACATAACTAAGAAAGAGAATTAATTTGAAAAACATTTAAGAAGCACTTACTTTAGGACTGGCTATGTTAATAAGGAGGCACCGACATTTAAGGCACATTCCCCTACCTGTAGGGGATGGAGCTGTATGTGAAGAAGCGGAACATACTTACAAGGAAGAAGACATGCTGACAAGTAACATAGGAGCAGTGGTCACAGGTCAGCTAGACCTCTCTTCACATCTGTATTTCCTGCTAGTTGGAAAACCTAGGGAAAACTACAGACATAGCCTTAGCTTCATTTGCTTACCTGAAAAATGGGGTTAAAAACAAGATTTTAAAGAAAATAAAAAAAGACAGTTTATGTAAATCACTTAGTAAAGGAGACGTTGCTTTTTCTTTCTTCTGCCTGAATCTTTTTATTTCCCCTGTATTTTTTGTTGTGATGGTAAAGTATACAAAACACAAAATTTACCATCTGAACCATCTTAAAGTCTATGCAGTTCAGTGGCAGTAAGTGCATTCACATGTTGGGCAGCCGTCACCGCCATCCAGCTCCAGAGCTCTTTCCATCTTATGAAACTGAAACTTCACACCCATTAACCCAAAACTCCCCCTTCTCCCCTCCCCCAGTAGAATGGCAACTACCATTCTACTTTTTTTCTTTATAAATTTGATTACTCTAAGTACTTCATACAAGTGGAATCATACAGTATTGGTCTCTTGTGACCAGTTTATTTCACTTAGCCTGATGTCCTTAAGCTTCATCCATACTGTAGCATGTGTCAGAATTTCCTTCCTTTTTAAGGCTGAATAATATTCCATTGTATGTATATATGCCACACTTGATTACACATTTATTCGTTGATAGACACTCGAGTTGCTTCCACATTTTAGCTGTTATGAATAACTTTTCTGTGAACATGGGTGTACAACTATCTCTTTGAGACCCTGTTTTAACTTCTTTCCTAGATGTAGAATTCTAGTTTTAAATTTTTGAGGAAGACATATACGGTTTTTCCACAGTGGTCATACTATTTTACGTTCTCACCAACAGTGCACAAAGATTCCAATATTTTTACATCCTCACGAGTAATTGCTATTTTCTGGCTTCCTGGTACTAGCAATTTTAATGGGTGTGATGTAGTTGCTTGAGACTTTGAAAATGGGTGAGATCAGTCTTAAATTAGAAGATGCAGGAGTTCAATGAGACAACGTTGTAGCAGAATGTGCTAAAGAAGAACCAGTTTTATTTTCAGTTTCCTAACACAGGTTGCATACACGATGGGTAAAGGAGGGGAGAAGCTTGGGGGCTGAATTTATTTAAGAAGGCTTCCTGGAGGAAGAGGGATTTTAGTTGAGAATTCACAAATGGGAAGAATTGCTAAAGGCAAAGATGGGAGCCTTGTATGTAAGACAGCAGGGCTCAGGACCAGACATCGGAACAGGTTCAATCAGGGTTGAAGAATGATGAGCAGCTCAGAATGGGGCAACCTAAGGAGCAGAAGAACAAGGACACACAGCTCAGCTGTTGAGCCTTCGTAACTGGCGAGGGAGTCTGCCCTGTGGTTGCACGCTCCTGGGCGAAAGACTGAACTAAAACCTAAGCCATCTTAAGTACTTAGTTCATCAGCCGTCTTAGATTTTATGTATGTGTACATATATAAATATTAAGATATATATAACCTAAGTTATATATCCTAACATATATATAAATATATAACATATTGTAGATATTATATACAACAGGCTATATATATATAGTTTGATAAGCCAGAATTTCACTGATTACTAAAAATTATGACAACACGTACTTTCTAAGGATAAAACTCTACTTGAGACATGAGGAATCTATTTCCATTTTTTCCTTCTACAGACTCTTACTCTCTCATCTGGGTTTTCAGCTGAATATTTTGAAATGGGACCTTGTGATTGGATTTTAATTCTATCAAACATGATTTATATCTTATGTCTTCTATGTCACAGATGTATAAACTATTTGGGGGATATTGTTTAAAATGCTATAATTTTTATTGCACTCAGGCAATCATCACCTCTGGAAAAGAAAACAAAAACTTCTCACTGAAATTTCATTAGGTTTAATCAATGCAAAGTGAATAAAATGACCTTACATTTGGCCAGGCTGAGGTTTCATGGAATGGCTGTTGGACCTGGCCTGTGTGTTAGAGGGCCAGCTACAGCACCCACAGAAGCTCCTTTGAGGGTGACCATGAAGGAGGCTAGTGATTCTGGCTGCACAGTGAATACCTTGCTTCTGTGTTAGGTTTTGCAAATTAACTTCACTTTCTGGAAAACAGACAAGAGCATCAGCATAGAATGATGGGTAGAGATTTGGAAAGAAGCTCCTATTTACCAAAATCAGATAACCACTTGTAACCCCCATGTGAGCTCCCTTTCTCTGTCTCTCTCTTTTTGGTGTCACAAAGTGTATCTAACATGTCTAGCAGTGTTTTCAAAACTTGAGGCAATGCAATGGGTGTGCACTGGTTCCTGCTTAGTTCGAAGTGTGCAGGTAGCTGAGCAAGTGAGCCAACACCATAGGGAGGGTGAACACACACCTCGACAGAGAAATAATGCCAGAAACAGTGCCAAAAATTAAATCTGGGCTTTATTCCAGGGAATGATTAGTGTGGGACAGATTCTGGCTGCTGGGAATCTGGGAGATGAAAATAGTTTCAAAAGTGAGAGAGAAAGGAAAAAGTAAAGGGAGAGTTTAGAGACTATTTTTCCTCAATAGACATGGAATGTCCAAGACTCATTTTCATTGGCCACTATGGAGCAGTCTGTGAGGTTTTGAGATAGCCTGGTTTGAAGGTATAGAGTTCATCAGATGCCCTTATAGCGGATGAGGGAAGGGACTTTCTGTCAAGGCAGTATTCACCAGTGAATGTCTGATGGAAGAAATGGGAGCATCCAACTCAGAATATCCTAGTGAAGTCAGGGAGAATTGAGAGTACTATAAATACTCCATACATGCTATTTGAATTTGAGAGGATATTGTTAGAGAAGGAAGTTCTACAAGACAAGATACCACTTCCTTGTGGAAAATTGAACTATAGGCATGAAAAGGACTGAGATCTCCAAAATAGATAGCATTGAGGCTGAGGAAAAGTATGGACAAGAAAGCCTGAAAGGAGAAGTCAGGACTTGAGGACCTGTGGGAGGAGTGTGAGGAAAGATATCTGCATAAAATCTCAGAAAGAACTGGATGTGAATTTCCAGCATTGTCCTGTGGCCCTTTCCTTCAAATAGCTGAAGTGATGGTGAGGTTGCAGAGCATCAGCTGTACATTCCTGATAGCAATAGGCTGTGCCATGTGGGGAATGGTTGGAGGAGAGGACTTGGGGCAAGGACCTTGAAAGTGGCCTCCACCTCTCTGAAGGAACTTCCTGGGCCAGAGAGAGCGTCTAGCTTTGTGAACCCTAGAAAGCAGAACCAGGACCAATGAGGAGACACTCTGACAGTCCAATGCTGGTTTGTAGGGAGTAGTGGGCAGGGGTTACCTGGCAAGAACAGGCTGTACTTGCTGGGTAGATGGGGAAGTGGTAGGAGGAGAGGTCATCAGGCTGACAGCTGGAGCAGTGGCTGTTCAGATGTTTTCCACATGCTGACTTTGCCCCACGGCAGTAGGTGTCCTGGCTACTAGGGAAAAAGCAGGGGTTACCTGAAAAGCTAGACCACAGGAGAGAAGTTTCTGAGGGCTGGAATGAAAGCAGAGGCCAGGGGAACAGTGGTTCTTGAACAGTGGTTAGCTTGAACAGTGGTTCTTGAACAGTGGTTAGCTTGCAGAATCCAAAGCTTTTTCTACTCCAGGGTGAAGGAAGACAGGCATCCGGCAGTGGAACAGATATTGCAGGTCAGAGCAGAAAGGGAGTTGGGAAATAGCAAACACTGGAATGAAAAGCCAACAGCAAAAATGGTCAGGAATGGAGCGAGTTCTAAAGTGGGTCCAGAGAGGTGGTCTAGGATCTGTATCTGAAGGCCTTGCTTCTCCCCCAAAGTGCCACTTCTGTGCTGGTCCTGGTGCCTCTCACCAAGAGGAGGAAGATTTCTAAGGGAAGCAGACTTGGCTGGGACACATGGTCCTTATCAAACTGCATGGCAGTGGAAGGGCCCCCACCCCGGCTTCAGTGCAAGAACAGTTGCTCAATGGGGATGGACTCTAGGAAGCTCAAGTGGAAGAGGGGTATGGTGCTGTCCCTGCATGCTTTATACCGATGGATCCCCTGTAAAGACTAATTCCTGGTATCTCGGAGTCATCTCATTCTCCAAGAAGCTTCCCTGTTAAGTAAGAGAAGATTATTGTTTCCCTGGCAACCACAGAGCCTTAGAAATTCCGCAGCCTGCTTTTGTGGTATCTTCATAAACATTTTGATTATGTCTGGTTTCTAGGTATGTATGTGTGAGCACTAGTAAAGTTGGCTGAATTAAGTAGAATTCTTTTCTTGCCTTGTCCCCCACATAATCCTTCCTTTTTCTTTCTGGATACTAATACTTCTGAACCACAGAGCTGTTGAATCATGAAACAGAGGATGCTGCAAAAACAAGCTTTGTTTGCTAATTAAGGGGGTGTTTCATTGCCAGACTGCTCTAGTACAGTGATCGCAGCTTTGGTGTCAGGTAGATGGAGTCCTAGTCCCAGGTCTTCCACATAATAACAGTGTGACTTTTCACGAGTCACGTAGCTTTCTTGAGTTTCTCTTTTTCCATCTGAAATTGGAGATGCTATTCAGATTTCACGGGCTGTTGTGCATATGCAGGGCTATTGTCATCAAGGCTGTCAGACGTCAAGGAGAGTTGTCCCTTGGGACTCTGACCAAAGAGAGTTCTCTCCCTTGGTACCCATCAGGTGCTAGACCATGCTAAACTCTGAAGTAAAACCATATCCATTTCTCCCATCAGTGGAGTCTCTCATGCCACTAGACTCTAGATAAAGTAGCCTAACACCCTTAGAGATGGAAAACTGAGGTCCAGAAGAGGAGATTGACGCAGTGAGTCAGAGGGTAGGTGGACACTGGACCCCATTTCTTTTGTTTTCTGACCCAGGTCTCTTTCCGTTATGTCATGATGATGGCTCTTTAACTAAAGGAGAGGCTCTTAGCTGGAAATAAACAGTCACCAAACATTACTGAGTACCTGCCTCCTATTTGGTGGTGCTGGAGAGCATGGGTTTGTGAGTCAAACTATTGGGGTTCAGATCTTAGCTCCAACATTTGTTAGATGTATGACTTTAAGCAAGTTACTCATTCTCTCTATGCCTTAGTTTCCTCACCTGTAAATGGGATACTAATAGTACTTGCTTATGGATATGAAACAACTTGTTATTTTATATGTATGACTATATCTGTATCTATATTGTAGACAATATTTATACTCTCAGAACAATGCTTGGCACATTGTAAGTACTATATATATATATATATATATATATATATATATATATATATATATATATATATATAAACATGTACAGCTGGTATAGCCACTGGCAAAAGCAGTGACAAATAATTAGGTGATGATACATTCTGGTTTATGCCTATTGTCTTGGAATAATTTTGAATACTGTTCTCTTTGACTTTTAAAAATGCCTTAGTTTGGACAATAAATTAAATGGTCACTCTCGGTATAATGTAGAAAAAATCCACTGGTCAATGAATTCAGAGGCATTGATCTATCAGAAAACTTCTATGAGAATTGGGATTTTAACCTCTTTGCATCTTAGTTTCTTTCTTTCAAATTGATATTTAATTTCAGCCCAATTTATATTTATATTAACATTCAGTGTTTAGGTTCCTACTATGTTTACAACATGATTCAAAACATCTAAAGGGATGCAAAGATCAATGGGACATACAAGTAGATGTCTGTGTGCACCAAACATTTTTATTTTACTGAGATAAAAATCATAGTGGAAGATTGGTAAGATGTACCAGAAATATAAGAGGGCATCCTGTCCTCAAGAATTTCATAGTTTTGTAGAAGATTACATTTGAGACCAAGAGTCACTTCAAGGCAAAGTGTGTTGACTGGTCAGTGAGTGGGGAAGAAAGATGTTCAGTCATTCAGAGTTATATACTCAAAAACGACATTCTGGAGAAGGTGGGCTTTGGGCTGGTCTTGAGAGAAGAAGCATAATGTGAAGAACATGGATTAAACAGAGTTCAAATCCTGGTTCTATCACTAGTAGTGTGTTTTGAATACATTGTTTAACTTTGCTGGGCCTCTGGTTCCTCATCTGTAAAATGGAGACAGCAGTTCCTTCAATGACTTGAAGTGTGGGATTAGATGTACCCTGCTAGGCAATAGTAAATGCAGTCATTATTTTTATGGTCAGAGAGGAGCTGAAGAGGCTTTCTATGGTCTGAGAGAATATCACCTTGGGCACAGGAAAGCAGAGCGTATGCAGTGGCGGAGTGAATAGTGCTTTGGGCTGGACTTGAAGGTTTATGTTGGAGGCAGTGGGCGATTTGAGCGGACTCTGATCCACCACTCGACCCAATACGTTTGCCCTCAGCAAGGAAGTTCTGACATTTTCGTAGTTCTGGTGACTTCATATGCTCTTGCAAATTAGATTTGACCAACCTGGAAACCTTAGGAGGTTAATAAAATTTTGTACAGAACTAGACCTGAGCTAAAATAAATAAATAAATAAAAATCTGATTATTGCCTGTGACATCGTAGTGTAGTGGAAATTTAAAAGTGTACATAGAGATTGAAGCTGGCACTCTGCATTAGCCTCTGATAACTCCCTGCTGGCTTCCCCGGCTCCAGACGACCACCTGTTAACTAGTTGACTTTCTGTCTCGGACTCAGTTAATCTCTTACTATCTCTTTGTCCCGGCCCCTGGCAATTTTCTTCCTCTGCTTCTGCCTTGGCTTCCACATTCCTGCTTGTATCACGAGACCTCTCCCCTCCCCACTTTGTTGCAAAAGTATTTAACCACCCACCTGACCCCTCCTCAGTGCCCAGAATTTGGCAGCTGTCTCCTCTGGGCCCACGCG
>PVKM010004961.1:0-49849 GCA_004027735.1 Carollia perspicillata
TGTTTTCGTGCCTCCTGGGGTGCAGTGCCGTGGAGACGGTCTCCACAGTCAGGGAGCTGGCTCAGCTGGAGCGCTTTGTGAACTTCGTGGAGCTAAACTGCACCTCCATCCGTGCACGTGAGATCTTGAAGGGTTTTGAAGCTAGGGAGTCATAGGAGTTTTAGAAAGATCACTCTCAGGCTCCATGAGGTGGGGTGGGGAGGGGCTGGAGTGGGGAGAGCCGAGAGAGAGGGAACGTTGCCGGTGGTTTTGCCGGGAGAGGGAGTGACGGAGGAAGTGGTGAAGGAGGCAGGAGCTGGAAGAGGCCATGGACTTCATAAGGCCAGGCCAGGACCCCTCCCTTGAAGTTAGAGTAGCCACAGAGAGCTCTGGAAACCAAAAGGCCTTTTTTTTTGTAATGCATTTGATAGTAAAACCAGAGTGTGGCCCGAACTCATCTTGTGGCAGTTTTTGAGCGGAACTGCTAGGGATGCTTTTACAATCTTTATTTATCTCACTTAACATTCATAAAGTAACACATATTGCCGCAGGTATATTTATATATTTAATTAGGGGAGATTTCTCTGGGTCTCACTGTTTTTTGTTTTAATGTAATAAATGGCTTGTGAGCTATGTAACTTTCTCAGACGGGAAAAGTTAGGATTTGGGAACATGTCTGGCCCCAGGATTTTGGACAGGGGCTTGTGAAACTGTTTGCGCTGTGTTTACGAGATGAGGTTGACAAGACTGACAGATTAGATGTGGGGAGGATTGTGGAGGAAAAGGACGTTTCTAGCCTGGAAGACTCAATGGTCAATGATGATGCTACCTCATTAGCAGGAAAAGAAGCACCTTTTTGGGGGGGCTCGGAAATGTTCCTTACATAGTGAATGATTTGCTGGAAAGGATGTATCTTGGATTTTTGAGGAGTTGCTTGTGTGCAGGATCTGGGATTGAATCATGATCCAGAAAAGGGGGGTAGTTACAGAACTCTGAATAAGATCTGCAGAGCAGTTCATAGTATCGCGTCAGTGCGAACCCTCTGGTTTTGATGACTGCACTGTTCTGTAAAGATGGCGGCACTGGGCAGGCTCAGTGAAGGGAACATGAGAACTCAGGGTACTATTTTTACAGCTTTTGGGGAAAATCTAAAAGTATTTCAAGGTTCAAAACATGAGAAGAAAAAGTTGCCCGTTGTACCGGGAAATGGCATCCTCGATGATGCCTTTAAGTAGAGAATATCTGTTAACAAAGAGTGTGGTTTTCTTGGAGAATTCGAAGTCAGAAACTACAAGCCCAGGAAAATTTCAAGTTAGGTCTCCACCTCCTTCCTGTTTTTTTTAAAGCCGACCTTGTTTTTATTGCGAGATTAATGTATATTTTCCGATCGGAGGGAAATGCCTCACGTGCACATCCCACCTGAAGGGCAGACAGAAGGGCTGCAGCACGAAGCCAGCAGTGTCTGGAGCGTGCAGTTCACGGGAGGTGCTGGGATCCCAGTGTTCCCTGGCACCCACGTGGTCTCCCTGGCGGTGGTGGACGTGGTTTGTCTCTAGCTTTTGTCTGCTGCTCTGCAGGGTTAGATGTAGGTTCATTAGTTAGGACTGACAGTCGTAATTAGATGTTCGAAGGCTTCAAAGCCAAGAGGGCTTGCAGATAACAGAAAAGAGGAACAAGTGTGTGCCTTTCACAGCCAAAGGTGACTCCACTGGTGTCAGGTGTGGGCGTGTCTCCCCGTGAGGGGATTAGTCTCCAAACGACTTTAATTCTCTCTCGCTCTCTTTCTTCCACACCACCTCCTGTGGTTTCAGCGGATCCGTTCTGTAATTCTCTCTCCAGTCCAATCCCATCTTTCCTTTTTGGTGAGGGTAGACCTAGGCGGGCAGCCAGTTACTGCTGAGCTAGAATAGAGCTAGTGGTATGGACCAAATTTGATTACTGCTGTCAGCACCAGATTGAATAAGAAAGCGCATACCCTACACAGGCCCTTGCAACATAAATAGCCTATTGATTTCACAAGAGCTAGAAACGAGGCCACAGTGTAATGTAGAAGAATCTGGATAGAGACAGGGTTCTGACATTACAGAGCAGTTTTTAAAACGTGCCGGCCTGTTAGATCTTCTTAGAAGGACCTTCACATAACTTTGATAAGCTGACTCTTGCTTTTGATCGTCTTCACAGTCACGTATTTGCAGAAGCTCCAGCGAAGTTTTCGCGCTTGCGTCTGTCCCGTAGTTGGCCTTCCCTGGTGGGGCCAGGTTCAGAAGTTGCACTGGTTGACACAGACCACATTTGCTCCTGAGCTTCCCTGACATTTCCGCTTAGCTTCATATGAATGTCTTAGACATTTCCCACCATGGAAAGTTCTACTTGACATAGGAAAGTTCAGGGGTCAGTCTCATAGTCAGCCCTATGCCAAGAGATAACAAAAACAAAGGATTACATGGTGCAGCCTTGGGGCGTGGAAGAATTCTTGGAAGATGGATGAATCATCTTATTAGTACATGTTGCAAGGCCCGAGGTCTCATACTGGAAACTAAAGAGAAGGGTTGTTACTTTGTAAAGTTTATAGCCTTTTTTTTTTGTGGTTTTGTTTTGCCTTGCTTTATGTAGATTTTATTCTGTCCAGTATTTTTAAAGAGTAAAAAATTAAAATCCTAAAATAAGGTCGTTTACGAAAGAGATGATTAATCATATGCATTTGTTCAAACACCATAAGTTCTGAAAAAAGTGATAATTCCTCTGAATTAGATTGAACTAGATTAAATAGTCCCTTAGAATTAAAAAAAAAAGATGAGCCCTTCGAATTAGATTATATTAGATGTTTTGAATTGGATAATCCCTTTGAATTAGAATAATTACCACCCTTCTTATAATGTCATATTTTGAAGAGGGAAGGAGGAATCCTGATTTGTTGTCTCCCTCGGCCACCTTCAAAATTTTTGAGATCTTCGATCTTGGATCACATCTGATCTCTAAAATGTCCCCCTGTAAAATGGTGCTGGGTGGGTACTGGAAACACTAGGGCAAACACTTTGTGAAGTATGTGCTTGCCTAACCACTCTGCTTCCTATAAATAATTATGGCTATTCACTTACAAAAGGCTGCCTTTTAATTGGGCCTGTTTCTATTTAAGAAGAAGAGCCATGCAGAAAGACAGGCAGAAAGAACTGTTTTGTAGTTGACTGAGATGTCCTATTTCCATTGAGAATTTCATCTTCTGATAAGTTTTCTTAAGCAGCCCTTCGGCAGAGCAAGAAGGGCTGACCGACCGCCTTACAGCTTTTTAGCAGAGGTGTCAGTCTGAAAGTCAGCAGCATTCACCAGGAGCTGGTTTGGATCCACAAAACTCTACTGAAATTCTTTTATTCCTGTTTGAAAATAGCCAGTATTAAAGCCAGACACCTTCGAGGTCTCACTTCAGCACTGCAGCCAGTAGCTGTTGTTCTGTATTTCGAGTATTTAGCCCTGCCTGTAAAAATGGAAACATTTTTGGGCTACTGGTAACAATTGGGCTTTGGTGAGCATCAGGGGAACTACAGATCAAACCACAGTGAGGTGTTATTTCATACCCACTAGGATGGCTACTATAATAAAAAAAGACAGGAAATAAGTACCTGTGGCTGAGGACGCAGAGAAACTGGGATCTTCATGCATTGGTAGTGGGAGTATAAGACGGTGCGGCCACTTTGGAAAACGGTCTGGCAGTTTGTCTAGAGGTTCAGCACAGAGGTTATAGAGGTTACTATATGACCCAACAATTCTACTCATGAGTGCATGTACCCTAGATAAACGAGGACCTACGACAACGTACAAAGTTGCACACAAATGCTCATAGCAGCATTGTTCATAACCAAAAGGAAGAATCAACCCAAATATCCACCAACGGGTGAATGACTAACGAAAATGAGGGATGTGCTTACAATGAAATGTCATCTAGCCATGGAGAGGAATGGGGTGCCGACGCAGGCCACAGCATGGATGGACCTTGAAAACATTGTGTGCTAAGTGAAAAAGAGACCATGCACATATCTGCTGATTTCATTTATATGAAATGCACGGAAGAGGCAAATCAACAGACTGACTGTAGATTTCTGTGGTTGCCCAGGGTGGGGGGGTGGGTGGGAGGATAGAAGGAGGAAATGGAACATGACAGGTGTTGGGGGTGAGAAAAATGTTCTAAAATTGATTGTAGTGATGGATGTACAACTTTGTGAATGAATGGATAATCACTGAATTATACACTTGAAATGGGTTAATTGCATACAGTGGGAATTATAAATCAACAAAGCTGTTACCCGCCCCCCCAAAAAAATATTAGGCTGTGGTTGTGTGACGTAATGTGTATCACTGGGCTTCTCTCTCTTCTCCCAAGACTCCTAGGAGACAGGTGAGGCCACTACTCCCATTTTGCAGATTTGGAGACTGAGGCTTAGAGTGAGTTTTCTCAGAGTCATACGGCTACTTGTCTAGGCAAAATACACAGATAAAGAGGAGGAGAGTGGGGCCAGGGATTGGCTGGTTCTCTTTTCTACCCCTCAGCCAGTAGTAGTAGGGAGGGCCATGGCTCTTAATTCAAACCTGTGTGTTCCCTAATAAAGGCATATATCTCATGAAAAGCTTTGCTTATAGGTAGAAAATTTCTATTTTAAAACAGAGGCCTAAAAGAGTGAGAATTGAATAGGAAAACTGGTGAGGCCAAATGGGTGATGATTTCTCTTGCTTATTTTAGGTGTTTGGATAACTCCATAAGTGACAGCCAAGAGAACAAGGCAAAGACAGAACACAGATTAGCCTGGAGATATCAGTCAAAATTGTTATCTCTTATCTTAGAATTCTGTGTGGTCAATTTTTTTCCAGAGTAGCAATTTCCAAGGCATTAAGAAGAAATTATTTTGACTTTTATTTCCCCAAGATATATATATATGCATATTAAAGTAAAATAACAAGTCCGGTTTATTCTTTGAAGTATAGTTAATACGTAACCAAACTCTTCAGCCCAGTTGTCTACCCAGAGCCAAAGCGTCTATTTATATACGAAGTGGGTAGAGAGGTGGGTGGAGGTGCCCCTTACCAGGAACTGATGCTGTCAAAACAGGAAACAAAGTTATGATCTCTTTGTAGTAGATCAGAAATATTCAACGGCGCTTAGCTGTGACAATTAAAACAAAACAAAACAAAACAAAAACTACAACCCCCCCCCAAAAAAAAAAACCCAACCCCAAGTGACCTAAGGCGTTTCACTGACTGCTAAGCGTGACTTCCTGTCTGTATTCAGAGGAGATTGGGCCAGGTTCAGTCAGATCCTCTCACGGGAAAAAGAAAAGCTACCCCAACACAGGACATCCCAGTGTGCAGTTCGCAGGCTGCTTTTGTTGTCCGCTTCCTCTGCATCTTGTTCCTCGTCATTCGAGCAAATGTAGGTGATGAGCGGCCCGGCAGCCCCTGCATTTCGCTGGAAAAAGTGCAGATTTGATTTGCCAGGGCAAGTAGCTCACCGGGCTTACCAGCAGCTGGCAGGTAAGTTTGTCAACTCGAGTGACTCCCTGCCCCTGAGGTTTTGAAAAGGGGATGTCAGAAAGGGCTAGGCTTTCTCAGCCCGGTTTGTTCAGTAACAACGCTGCTGCCGAAGGCAGGGCTTTGCTGGGGAAGGGAGCAGCCTGGCCAGTTCTTCCCGAGGGCACAGCTATTCTAGACTCCTGAATAGCAGGAGACCAACACTTCTTCATCCTTCTCTTCAGAGTGAGATAGTTGGTCGGATATTAGCCCTTTTGGAGAAAGCACTCGAGGAAACATACATTTGTTGTGACCAGTGTGTTTCACTTTACCTCCCTGTATTTTCAAAGCAGCTTCTTGTGCACTGAGTGTTCACTGCTGTATAGAAAGTTTCATCTGCCGCTGCATTGTGATAGAGCTCAGCCCGTTTGCGTTTGTTTGTGCTGGCGAAAAAGATATTTTACTTTGGAAAATGTATAGTTTAGAGCCAACAAAGGGGAGTGTGGGACATTTGCCCTTTTGGGGGGAAATGTAAATGAAGGGGTTTCTGTTTTCATGCAGTCTTGTCCTAGAGAAGCAGCAGTGCACAACTTGGCATTGGATGTGGTCGTGCACTTTTTTTTTTTTTATCACTGGAGTTCACTTCCAAGGAGACCTAGTTTTCTCAGTCAGTGCAGATGTCCCTATTTTGTTTAATGTATACATATATTCATGTACTGGCCATAGAAGCTTTCTGAGAAAAAAACAAAACAAAACATGTGATGCGTTTTATTTGACCTTATATGTCATGCTAATTACCCTTTCCCTCTTACTGTTTCCCTTCCTCTTAAGTCCATATAAATGAGGTGGTGCATGCGTGTAGGCGCTGTCTCTATGGAGCACATCTGAAGTGAAATGATTGGTGTGGCCCCGTTTTCCTTGTACATGTACTTTCTATGCCACTGGTAGTAGGGGTCAGTGTGCTATGATTCTCTTCCTGGGGCATTAACTTTTTTCTCTTATTGAAAGAATGGTGTGGTCTCAACAGAAAATAAAAATGCCTACCTGAGTTAAAACCCCTGTGCATGGGAGTAGCCGTTACAGCATTGTGGCTTTTCAAGGATCCTCTGTAACTCTCACTTAATTCTTTCTTTCCCTGTCGTTAATAGTCTATAGTCTGAGAGTGTGTATCTTATCGTCTTGCTACAAAGGGTCTCAGGTAACTCTGGTGGTAGAAATCAGAAGGTAATGAAAAGAAACAATACAAATAAACCTTTAAATAGTAATCAAATTTTAAGCAAGTAAACTGCAGCTTTGAACATGAATTCTCATCCAGTTAGACTTCTTTCCTGCCCTCTGACCAGTTCAAAGGCTTTAGGAAAATAGCCATAAAACAAACAAACAAACAACATCAGGACATGTTATTTTAACAAAAACAGAAAACAAATGGGTACATGATTTCAAACTCTGCAAGGGCCTGGGCGCCTTTCTCAATGGCTCCTATTGAACTGAATGTTTCCTTATATCTCCAGGGTAGGTCTCTTCGGTGATTCTGTTAGATGTAAAGATATAAAAATACACTTTTACGGATAGTATATTTCCTTGCAACACATGTCCTTTTTTGGTCCTCAAACCAGTCTCTGTTGTAGATTAAACTTCTGGATGAACCCTTTATTTTCAGACCTCAAGGAAGGCAGAAAGTGAAACCGTAAGTGTTATGCATTAAACTTTTGACAGCGCAGAGGCTGATATCGCAAATGACTCATTATTGGCTATTAATTAGTCTTTCAGTGTCATTTTTGAAATTGTCAACCCTTTGCTCTGTGTTGTCATCTAGAGTGCGGAATGCTAATGTGGTGCATTTGCCTCACAGCTTACCTACTGAGATACGACAGGGGAAAAGTCAGTGAAGTGAAATATGAATCCATCTCTTTTGGCACAGAATCTTTTAATTTTAAAACACTGACCCTAAACTTTTGTTCAATACTTTCTTTCCTGTTCTTTATCTTGCTGTGTACAAATGAGCATATGTTAAAAATAACGTAATAGAGGGAGACTAAAGTTTAAAACAAAAAAGGGCTTGAAAACGTGAGATGAAAAATGGTCTGGAGGCATCGCAGGACTTGCAGGCACACGCTAACGCACGGATGATTAACGTCTGGAGGTTGCCCTGCTCAGGAGGCCAGCTCCGGGAGGCCCTGCTTTTCTGTTCATCCTTCCTGCTTGTCTGGTCTGCTGAGGGCACTCCGTGCCAGCTGTTTCCTTTTTAGATGGGCAGATTACACTCTTCCCAACCCTGGCTGCACGTTAGAATCCTTCAAGTGCTGCAGGCCCACACCCACAGATCCTGCAGTAATTGGACTAAGGCCTGACTTCGGAGCGTTTCAAAAATATCCCAGTGATTCTAGTGTGGGTTCAAGGTGGAGGAGCCCAGGGGAGGGCTCCTCAGTCCCTACCAGACCGAAAGTTCCATGAGGAGGTGGACAGGAAGGAGGCTCTGTCACTGTGGTACCCTGCACCTAACTGTGTGCCTGGCATGCAGGAAGGCCCAGTATTTGCTTGCAGAATGGATGAATAAATGCCTCTGAGCAAGAGGAGGGCTGGCAGAGGGCTGGATCTCTTAATTTCCCGTCTGTGCTGATGTGGGAAGAGTATGTTATCTGAGACTGAGGCCTGTCTGAAGATCAGCTGTCACTTGGGAAGCTCTCACAAGAGTCGTAGGGGAACAGGCAAAGCTCAGAATACGCTGAGCAGACCTCTCAGAAGAGGCAAGGCTCCAGGTTGGCAGTGTCTTCACGAAGCAAGGCAGGTTGGGAGCTTGGAGATAAAAATTTCACCAGGGCCTTGGGTGTGAATGTGTGTGAATGTGGAGGTGGGGCCTGTGCAATGGTGAGTTTGAAAGGAAGGAGTGTGGTTATCTTTGGCAGATATTAGGGGCTGCCTGGCCCAGTAATGGACTGTGTAAGAATAAAGGAACACCAAATTTGTATCAGAGTGTGGTGTTTGTCTGGACGAACTTCTCAGGGCTTTTGGATTTTTAGCCAATCTTAATGTTTATAAAAAAGTGATTTTGTGGTTAGGAAGAACACGTAGAATATAATTTGTAGAGGCTGGAGAGAAAATTATTAGGTTGGGAGAAGAGTAGAGACAGAGTGATTCATTTGAAACGAAAGAATTTGGGGAATCCTGATGAGAAACGTGATTACCATTTTATTGAACCGTTGTTCAAGGGCTGGACCTGGATCTCAGATCCCTCTGCAATGCACTGTGGACACACTTACCTTCTGCGATCGGCTTCTTCAGGAGTTTGTGGTCAGAATTAGGGATGTAACACACTGTAAAGCAGCTTGAAAGTTCCAGGTAAATAGTTCAAGGAATAATACATTCTGTAAAAATTATCAAAATCTAGTCCGTTGATAAAGGGCTTTGCCTAGAAATAGGAAATCAAATACTTGACTCATTATGGTCCTCAACATACATCTCGTCTGAAGCTATACATTTAATCGTCCCACTTCAGTTGTGTTTTTCCTTGGCATTGTTTGAAAGGCACCCTCATGACATGGGTCCTGGGTCCCTTCCATGTTTTCCTTGGGTTCTCTGACCCCAGTTACAGGGCACCGTGTGCTTCCTTTTCTGACCATTTGCAAATCCGGGATATGGTCAGAGAGGCACTGGGCGCACTGGTGCGCGAGCGAGATAGGACCGGGCAGTGACCCCTCGCTCTTTCCCACTATGTCGTCCTTGATTTGAACAGTGCGGTGACCTGGCAGCTCAAGTAGTTTTTTCCCACTGAACTAGAACTTTGATTGTTTTGCAGAGGAAGATGAGTCATAGCCCAGCTTTACCATTGCGCCCAAGTGAAGTCTGAGTCTGGGACTGAGGGAGCACAAGTCAAACTTGGTGTTTAAATCAGCGTTGAAACTGGGATTGCGGGCTGGGCAGGAATTGGTGTGGCCCCTCGGTGGGGTTGCTCTCAAGGTAAAGAGGCATTTTATTTGTAATAAATTTTGACCCTCAGTCTAACTTTTAATAATGTATTTGGAATATCTTTAAAGAAGACCGTAAATAATCAGGTTCCTTCTTGAAAGAATGTGTACAAAGTGGAAAGTTCTCTCTCTGCCTCCATAATTACTGCTAACCGTTTTATTTGTTCACCAACCCTTTTTTCGATGAATGTACAGATGTACAGCTTTATAGCTAAGTTCCCTCAAGCATAGTTTTTCTTTCTGAAATGAAGTTGAAACTGTCCTGAAGTAATGGCATCCCAATTTTAAAATTATTAAAAATAACGACCTGTGTACACACGTGTTGGTTCATTTGGGTAACCCATGGTGCAAATAGACGTTTATTGTTAGATCGATATCCACAAAGAATAGAGAGATGAAAAGTAGAATATAATTGTTTGAACTTGAATTTTTACCTGTGAAATTGAAATGTTCTGTGTATGTTCATTAGCTGTTTTGACAAATTTCTTCAGTGAATTGCCTTTGTATACATTGCCCATTTTCTTCTGTTGTTTGAATCTTTGACTTTCAAACTGCTACTGATTCTGAAAGAAATTCCTACAAAATGGCCCATTTTGAATGACAGCTTATTTGAATTTCCTTTGAGTTCTTAACCAGGTAACTTTCATCTGAAAAGACAGACATGACTTCCAGATCCTTGAGGCAGAGGTTTGAATCTCTAGATTTAAATTCTGTGTTTTCTCTTCCTCTGTTGGGTAGTATGGAGGCTGTCATGGTCCCCAGTGACGCTGAAACTGGTAATCACGTAGCTGTCCTCAACTACCTTATTAAACTTTCATATTCTGATAACTTATTCTCATAGGGATAGCAAATCCCAGAGTTAATCATAAAGTAGCTGTTTCCTGTGTAATTTGTGGAATAAGTGACAATGAGCCGGAAGAGATTTACAGCCTGAGTGTCCGTTTCCTCAGTTGCGAAAAGGAGCTAATGGGGCGGTTGCAGGTCTTCAAAGGCGTGTGCACAGAAAATCCCTTGCACAGTACTTGGCACATGGCAGAAAGGATTGTAATCAGTGGTGGCTGTTTTCGTCGGTGGAGACTTTTAAGTTCACGCAGGAAAAAGAATACAGCTTAGATAGAAAATGAAGATATTAGCTTGAAGGGGACCCCACATGCACCGTCGTGCTGGAAATTTACGTTTGTTCTCATCCCTCATCCAGACTTCTTAGTGCTTTTAGTGCTTTTTCACATCAAAGCACCGAGGCTGTAATTCTGTGCTGGGCTCATTTAACCACAGGTCCAGTACGTGGCAAGAAATATAGAGCTATACGGGACAGCAAATGGCCTGCAGTTGCTTGGAGAATGTTTCTGTGGCGTGGCGCCCGAACTGTTCTGCTGCTTTCAGAGTTCACTTGCATTTGTTCAGAAAGGTTTTTATTGTTTGCAAGCAGAGGGAAAGGGCACACAACCTCCCATATGGCTCTGTGCTGTGTGACCGGTTTGCCTTTTGGTGCCTTATATCAAAAGCTTTATTCAGTCTGCAGAGAGGATTATTACTCCAAATGAGGGGGACCTGTCCTAATGGTCTGGACACATGATGGATTTCAGTTTAATGCCACTGATTCAGATACTGTGAGAGGCTGGGCTGCACTGCAGTTGGAAGACAGGCATGTTGCACAAATTCTTCCAGGTCCCTTGCGTATTATCAATGGAAACACCTCATCAGACAGCCATCCCCTGGGCTCTCCGAGAAGCAGCCCCTCCTGACACACGGACACTGGCCCTTTCCTTCTGGCGTGGCCGGGTCTGAGCTAGGGACTTGCTGCTGGACTGAGTCTCTTGGCTTCTGACCTGGCCTGTTTTCTTTCTCAACCTTCGGATTCTGTGCCCTTGGCTTCTGTGCCTGCTCTTAGGCAATAACTTCCTTTCTGGTAGTTCCTGGACTGCCAGAATTTGACGGAATTATGACGGAAGGAATTTATTTCCCCAGGAGAGTTACTTTCTCCTTGGGTACCTCTGACCCACCCGTGCAATCTGGTGTCTGACAATACTCCGTGAGCTGTTTAGTTAGTTTTTAATAAATATTTATAGTCTTACTCTGAATGACCAGATTTATAGGAGGAAGAGGGAAAGTGTAGTTTGTGTGTGTGTCTGTGTGTGTGGCAGTGATTTATGGGACATTTGGGAGTAGAGGAGAAAAAATCATGAAATGAAAGTACTTGTATTTTATCCCTGCCCTTGCAAATTCTGTAAAATAACTAGTACATTCTATCTTCGTTCGCGGGCATGGTTTGTAAACCACGGCGCATTTTATAGGGATGGATTTTGAAGTGGGAAGTTATGGATGTTTTGCAAGTGGATGGAGAAAACAGTTCTCATTGTCCTCCATGATGTCCCACTGGACAGACCCTTCTTATCTGTTTGCCTCCTGCCTCCCCATTTCTTCTGCTGTTACAAAGAGCATCTTCTGTTTTATGATGGAAATTTATTTTGTGGCTAAATGAGCTTTGCCCTATTAAAACAGGAGTCCTTGAGACTGCATTCCGTGGATTCTGGATTTGCTGCCAGGCCTGATGCTGCAAAATTTCTCTGAGTCGTAAAATCTAAATAAAAGTGAAAGATGCTGAAGGTAAATCTGTCCCTTGATTACTGTAATAAAGAATTGACATTTACTTCCCATAATTTTCAAGTCCTTCACTAGGTGATATTTGCCTGGTGTTTTATGACGAACAGTTCCAATCATACTGGGTTTGTATTAGGAAGAAAGTAAGCACTGAGTTCCCTGAACTTTTCTAAAATTTCTCACCTCTCCATGTCTTAAAAGAGTAGTGCTCAGCTTTCTGTCAGTCCCAACTGTGCCACAGTGGCTAAGAATTAGAAGTAAGGGGGATACATGGAGCCCAAAATAGATGATTTAGAGAACACGCATCAAGACCTGTTGTTCTCTAGGTCCTGTTATAGTTGTTGGGATGCTTGACATCTGGTTTTTAATTTAATGATGGACTCACCAGCAGCCCACACCACTGCGTGTGCCCTGCAGATGGCATGTAGATTATGACGGATATTTGTCCTTTGGTGTGTGCAGTGTGGGGACATCAGTGAGGCGCTTAGGTCCTCATTCAGTGACTGTTTCCCTAATTCACACACAGGTTCTCAATTTCTAGGTCTAGGGCAGTGCTAGGTCTAGGGTCTAGTGCTGCTGAAAATTGACCCAATGGCACGTGCTGACAGTGGCAGAGGTGGGGAAACAGAGCACAGCGCAAAGAGGGCTCGAGCCCAAGCAGTCCGGGCCACACGACACTGTGTTTTGCTACTCAGGAAAGGAAGAATTGGAAGCAACAATTAGCATGTGAAAAACTCTTCAAGTGAAATGACTAGCAAGTGAGGGAAGGCGGCGTGGTTTTCTGGGCTGCAGCGTCCACTCGGGCTCTAGAATCCTGTCGGCATATTTTGCCGGGCCAACTGAATGCAAACAAAGCCCCTTTCTCTGGCCCTGGAGTGTCCCGAATTGGGCGGGGGCTGGTACTCTCTGGCCGGCATTCAGTTTCTCAGGAGTCACTGTAAATGTTCTTGGGACTAAGCCATCCCTGCTGCAAGCAGGGTGTGTCCTGTGGTTTATTCTGCTATTAGATGATCACCAGTCCACTCCTACGATTGGC
Organism: Carollia perspicillata; assembly: GCA_004027735.1. Classification (NCBI taxonomy): domain Eukaryota; kingdom Metazoa; phylum Chordata; class Mammalia; order Chiroptera; family Phyllostomidae; genus Carollia; species Carollia perspicillata. Next base: position 13,078 of record PVKM010004961.1, read on the forward strand.
CAGGTACACCGTTTCCAGGATGCCTTGCTTACCTCTCCCCATGGAAAGTGTTTAGAAAATCCTGCTGCTGCTCTCAGAAGTGCGGTACAGGGTGGGGCTAGAGTAGGTTTACAGCTGTGAACGCAGGAACCCCAGCTTGTCATGTATCATCATTTATTCATTGTTGTATCGTTTTCCATGCAAACAACTGTAGACCCACTTTTGCCCACGCTGTATAAATATTTGCTATTAATTTTTTATTACTGTTACCACCCTTCATTTCAGTTGTTTATTTGCAGTCAGTTAAAAACATGCAGCTAAAAAAGACACATCAGGATGTCCTTATATAGTAAAACCACTGCATGTATTAAAAATAAGGTTACGTTTACTTGACTCACAGTTTTTCAGAGACACCTACATACGGTAGGAAGACATGTAAGCTCCATCCTCGAAGGAGATTTTTCTGCTTCCCTTACTTGGGCCTCACCTGTTCAGATAGCTGGTGGGTGTGGGGCTTGGAGACCATCTGTTCCTCCGTCTCCTTGGCACCAACCTGTAGCCTGCTTTGAGTTGATCGTGGCTCAGCCGGAGTAGGAGCCTGTACTTTGGGGTCGTGCCAAATTCCCTTGATTTCCCTGTGATGATATGTTATTAGTATCCTGATCCCTGTTATTTGTTGAGTTAATCTGTGCTTCAGGGATCTCAGAAGATCACAGCATTTTGTTTTCAGTGACCTCATTTTTAAGTATATGCTCTGGGTAGGTGAGACTAAACTAGAGACATTTAAGTCCGACAATTTAATATCTACAAATAGTGTTCTGTATTCACCATCCCTGTGCGTTCCTCTTCAGCGTTTTAGAAACAGATGCTTAAAATGTTTAAACAGGCATTGCCCTGTTCTTCATTCTAAGGTATCCATTTTTTTATTAACGAGATGTGGGCTTATTTGTTTAATCCTCAAATCCATGAGAACAGAATATTCCGTGGGACATGGGAGCTGATGAAATCCCTCAGGTGCGAATCATTGATTGCAGGGCTTCCTATGGGAATTCTGGCAGCCTTCCCCCCCCCCTTTGAATGCACTCAGCAGTTTTGGCAAACATGTATCAATATTGGTTGGTTAATTATAAAAGTAATTATTTAAAATGTTTAAATATGATCTTAACAATTAAATGTCGTAACTTAAAATTATTTACAATATGAGATCTCGTTGGTGACATCATTGTTGTGTTTACTCGGACAGTGTAGCGAATGGACTGCAGAAGGCAGGTCTGACGTCCCACGTAGCAGCTGTGATCAGTGCAGCGCTGCAGTGTCGGGGCAGGAGGAAAGGGAGCACCTGTCCCCCTCCCCCCATCTTGTTCCCAAACATGCGTGGGCTTTGGAGTCAGACTGCTTCAATTTCATTCAGGGGCTTCCATTACTAGCTGTGTATAACCTAAGGAAGTTGCTCAATTTTAAGTGCCTATGACCTTTTTTGAAAAATGGGGACCATAAAAATATTTACCTCTAATGGATATTGTGGAGATTAGATTGCATATTAATCCATGCAAGAAGCATTCAATACGTATTGCTAATTATAGCAATAATAATAAGGTCACTACTACTAATATTTCTACTATTATTAGTATATTTATAGTAATATTTTGAACTGTCTTGTATAACAGATCTGCTAAAGTGAATTAGACTTAGCTGAATTGAAATTTGATTCCTCTTTTCCATTCTCTTTAGGTGATAGTGAGCCATGAAATAGCTCAAAGGTCTAAAGAAAGTTAGATTTAAAATCTAGTTGATTTATTCTTACACTGCACAGTAGTATTATGACTTTAGAGCTTAAAGCACTAGATTTGTTGCTGTTCCCTGGAAATCCATATTTTGAATTTCTTGATATTAAATATCTTCTTAGCCTGTTTATATTTTCATTGTTAAAATAAGATATTCCTTATTTCAGTAAAATTTTATTCTTTGAAGAAAATTCAAAATTTCTTCATTGCGGAGTAGTTTTTTTTTTTTTGCTTTTGAAAGCCACATTAATATCAGAGAATATTAGAAAAGAAAAAATATCCATTCCTATTTCTGCCATCTTAATACCATAGTAACTTTCATGTCTTATTTTTCCATTTAGGGTCTACATTCATGTTTTAAAATGATTATAACTATATAATCCCTTTAATATTTTTGTCCTGGTTATTTTAGTTTTATATGCTCTCAGACATACTTTTCATAATTCTGTTAGTTAGTTATAGTATGATTTATTTAACTCTTTCCCTGTTTTGGAGGATTTAGCTTCTTTCTAGTATTTCAACATTATGGATAATAGTGCAGTGAAAATTTTTCTTTATTGATCGGTGTACTGGAGATAATAAGAATAAGTACTGTAGGGTCTTTATGAGGAAGATATCAGTTGGCAGATACGAAGCAAGGCTTCCCAACCACGGCACCGTTGCCATGTCGGGCCAGGTAAGTCCTTGCCGTGGGCGCTGTCCGTGCACGGTCGGCGGTTCACAGCATCCCCGGCCTCTGCCCGCCGGTTCTGACAAACAGAAATGTCTCTGGACATTGCTGCGTGTCTCCCGGGAGGCAAAATCATTCCCAGTGGAAACCGTTCCTGGTTGAGAAACGGTGATACCACGAAACGTTTGGAACAGCCGGGCACTACTGTAGCAAGTGCTAAGTAAATCTTTTCTGTTGCTCTCGTTGCTGTTGGAATCACTCTCCACTTTAGTTCTTTATTTCTGGTAAGTTCCTGGAGACAGAATCTTTGGGCGTCGTGGTTTAGTTTTCGGGCTTCTGACACGTATTGCTGAATGCTCTGCAGGACTGTGCTAAGTTGGACGCCACCGGTTGCGTAGCAGTATGTCGCCGTCTTTGAGATCTAGCCAGTATGAAGTTGTGAGTGCCACACTGTTTTATTTTCAATTTCCATAACTACCAGACAGGACAGGCATTTCCTGTTATTCTTTATTGGTATCGCCATCTCTGACGATTTAATAATCACCTTTGTTGTGTTCCCCCTTTTCAAATTGTCTTGGTTTTTTTGTTATCTACTATTTGAAGTTGAAAAGTCATACTCTCAGTAATCAAGCCTGTATGAAATTTCTTTGTTTGACCTTAACAATATCCACGTTGGGCATTATTGAGGTCCTTTCAGATTAGTATGTTTTACCCAGACAGCCCTTTGCTGTTTCCGAATACCTCACAGTTATTGACCCATAGTATGAGACCCATAAATGTCCCATAATATGAGACCTTTCAGGATTCAAAAATAAAGTTACCTCCTTTTTTTTCTTTTTGAAGGATAATTTTGTGGAAAAGCACTGAACTTTGTATTCTGTGATCTGGGTCACCCAATAAATGTGGGTACCTCTGGTTTACCCTTTCGGAGATGATTCCAATCCTAGCTGCCCCTGAGGCCTCCTACCCATAAGCACCGTTTCTAGCAGTTCAAGTCCTGGGGACTTCCCGCTGCAGGAAACTGCATTCCTTTGCCAGAGGGCATGCTCTGTCTGGAAAAACTCAGGCCCAGGTTAGGCAGGGAGTGCCTGCTTCCAGCTGCCCCCAACCAGAGACTGCTGTGGCACAATTCCTCTAGCTCTCTTGTATCTCAGTGAGCTACCTTTGGGATGTGTCTTACACTGTTTCTCCCAGTTCCCTCTTGGGTTTTGACTCAGTGTTAACGTGCTTGAAAATGACCCCTTTTTTTTTACTTTTAAAAAAATTTTAATTGTTCAGGTACAGTTTTCTGTATTTTACTCCCATCCCAGCCCACCCACCCAGCCCTCCCCACCTGCCTCCCATGTCTACCCTCCCTAGTTTTTGTCCATGTGTCCTTTATACTTGTTCCTGTTACCCCTTCCCCTTTTCCCCTGAAATTCTCTCCCCTCTCTCTTCTGGACACTGTCGGCCTATTCTCTATTTCAGTGTCTTTGGATATATTTTGCTTGTTTGTTTGTTTTGTTGTTTAGGTTCCTGTTAAAGGTGAGATCATGTGGTATTTGTCTTTTACCACCTGGCTTATTTCACTCAGCATAATGCTTTCCAGTTCCATCCATGCTGTTGCAAAGGGTAGGAGCCCCTCCTTTCTTTCTGCTGCGTAGAATTCCATCCTGTAAAGGTACCAGTTTTCTGATCCATTCACTTACTGATGGGCACCTGGGTTGCTTCCAGCGCTTGGCTATTGTGAATTGTGCTTCTGTGACCCTTTATTGACCCCTTTACCTTTCCTGTCTTAGTTCTTCATTCCCCGTGGGTATTTTGTGGAATCACCTCCAAAATAAACGTCTTACACTTAAATCCTTGTCTTAGTGTTTGCTTCTGGGGGGGAACCAAACTAAGATGTTAACCAACTAACATCTTGACCTTTTACTTTGACCTTGATGACAGAAGAGCAAAAATTAGTCCAGAAGCATAGAAATCCTTTGAAGACCTGCCTGTATAGAAGTGGACGAGTTTAGTTTCATTGATTCAAGAGACAATTCAGACAAGCAAATACTCTAGTTATGCTGCTGCCAGGAGTGTCCCCCTAAAGGGTCTCTGGACATCATGGTGGTGGAGCTGCTGTGGGATGACTTAGTCTCCCCCCCCCCCTTGGGTGACATCTGCTCACTTCCTTCATGCCAGGGAGTGACTCAGGGGCCTGCTGGATTTCAGAAAGACTGATTTTCAGTTTGTGGCTTCTCCACACAGAGAGAGACTGACTAATTTTAGGAAGAAAAAAAAAACTTCATCTATTGCTTTTTAAATCTTGTCCTTGTTTTTGAGATCTTTCTTAATGCCTGGGGGAAAATGTTAAGCTTGCAGCTCCCCAGTTTGGCAGGCAGGGCGGTTGTGGTTTTAATTTTGGTCTTAGTGTGGAGGTCTGAGTTTGAGTTAAAACCCTCCAGGAGTTGAGGGAAGACCTGGGGGGTCTATTTCTGGATGCTGAAGGCGTTTTAATGGACTGATGAGGGCAGTGCCTTTTAACTGAAAGGGTTATGCCAGGGACTTCTGTCATTATTCTGCTACTTTCTTACTCAAATTTAAAGAATAAAAACAAAGGCCATACAATTATACAATTACATTATACAATGTAATTAATGTACAGATGATATACCATAGGATTGTGTGCTTGAAACCTATAGAATCTTATCAACCAATGTCCACCCCCCAATTCAATAAAAAACAAAGGCCAATTAATAATGGTAATAGTATCCATCATGGAAACAAGGGGAATGAGTGAAATAAATAGAGCTATAAATACTTGCTTTGTTAATTAAAAAAAGAACAACTTGTTGGATCTGATTTCTAAAAAGTCAAATTTGGCTAGAAAATAAGAGTTGCATTTCTTTAGAGGGGTGAGGTCTGAATGCTGAAGTCATGATGTGAGTGTCTCGTGCCAGGGTGGAAACTTCCCTCTCCAGACACCTGTCTCCCTCACCCCCTCCCAACTGCCCCCCACCAGCTGCTGTCCTGTAGTGCTCCCCGCTCAGTCGGCAAACCTCCAGGAGCACTCGTCTCAAAGTCACATTGCTGTTTTGTCACCAGCAGAATGTTGAATTTGGTTGTTAAAAAGCCGAGGTCATGACATGGGCTTCAGTGACCCTAGCCGTTTAAGTGACTATGACCCAGAGTGGCCCCCAGTGTGTGCTGGCCCGCATAGGTTTCACATTTTCCGTGTGAAAGTTCTTCCCGTGTTGTTTGTGATTAATAACTGAACAGGATACGAAGCCGAATGATTTCATCGTCAAACACAGACTTGAAGGTCATGAGAAAGTGCCTGTTCAAGTTCAACTTTGCCAAGAGAGGTAGTTGTAAGATCTACATTACCACCTGTATAGTTTTTGAAACAAGGCAGAGGACAAACAGAAATTAAACATCATCCTTTATGTGATATGCAAATTGATCTGAACTAGACCAAGGGATGTGTTGGATCCACACAACAGGGTCACCTGCCAGGCTGAGTTTGCACTGTAACACTGGAAGACAAAGGAGGCCTGGGGACTTACTATGTGCCAGGTTGCTCAGAGCAGGGTTTTAATTGTTTATATATTTTTTGTGCCAAAAAATGTGGTAAAGAATTAGTTGTAGGTAAGCCGATTTTGTCAAATAGCTTGATTTTTAAGTTTTGTGTCTTATTAGTTTGCTATTTGAAATTAGATTTTGAATGAAGTTTCTCAGTACTTAGCACTCTGAATTTTATTATGCTTTCAAAATAATTTAGTAGTCACACAATAACTGATGAAAATAAAGTAGTACTTCACAAATAGGGAGACCAAGGCACATGAAGTTCATTATCTCACAGAACTAGAGTTTGTGCTTATCTTCTTTTTTAAATATATATTTTAGGCTTTTTGAGTCAGAAGTTAGGAAAAGATTGGCTTCTAATCTGTCCATTTTTACTTTTCCCACTTGGAGAATAAAACTTCTCCGGCTCTTAGTTATGTATGTGTATATACACATGTCTATTTATACGGTGAAATGCCACAGGATCTAGCAGCTGTAACTTTAAATTATAAGGGTAGATTCCTTTTGGAAGCGACACACTGAAATACGGCTTTTCCCAGGGCCGGTTCGAAGCGGAATGGTTGAGGATGACTGGGCCTGGTTGGGTCCCGTTCCTTCCTGTGTTATAATTTGCTTGCTTTCCAGCCGGGTCGTAAATCTCTTCTCCCAGGACAGCGCTTAGGCCCTCAGTCCACTGGTAGGAACTTGGTTGTGCGGCAGGACTAACTGCTGATGGGTGCAGGTACGCACTATTCACTGAACAGTTTCCATTCAAAGTTTCCCCTGCCGAAAGCACACAAACAGCCCCCCACCCCGACACAATTTTGTCACAGTTGACTCGTCCCTGTTAAAGAGGATGCTTTCTTATATGGCTAACTGTTAATTTTTTTCTGAATGATCAGGATTTTTCTCTTTTTGTCTAAGGATACATCGGATTATTTCTTTGCTAATTCAGTACATATTTTTTTTGGCGTATCTATGGTGTTTAAGGAACTATATGATAGAGGCCAGAGAATAAGAGAGTTCCTTCCTTCAGGGAATTAAGAATCTCATTAGGAGGGAGATAACATGATCATGCATGTACATAATATTGTTACCTCTCGAACTCCCCAGATAGTTTGTTATAAGTTGAGAACCAAATGTCATGTGACTCTAATAGGTGGGGGCGGGGTGTGTGTAGGGCTGGAGAGGAAACTTTCTAAAGTCTTCATGAACGAAGGTGGGATTTCATGTGGAAACTGACGGGAGAGCTGGGCTGGGGGAAATGCGGAATAGAGGGCTCTGATTAGTGGGGGGCGGCTCCAGGAAAGCGCGCCTAGTGCCACCAGCCCAGTGACGTGCAGATGTACCCGGATTTGAGGGCAGTGGGTGATGTTTGGGAGGTTATGCATGTGCAGAATTTCATGATCATGAGAAATTCATCTTTCTCAGGTGTTCAGGATGCAAATAGGAGCTGGATTGTGCAGAGGGTTTTGTTACACGTTGAAGGAAGGATGTTGAGGGCCTGGACATTGAGGTTGGCAGCATGGGAATATCTTGGTTCTGTTGAAGAATCACATTGAGTTATGGCAAAGTTCATCTCATGGTTTTTAATATTTAAGATTCCACTGCCCAAAGCTGAGCTCACTGTTTTCTCGGCTGTAACTGTGACCAAAAGAACTTGTGTGTGAAAGAGTCTTCCCTCTTGTTGTATTTACAGTGTCCATTTCTAGTTTAGGAGCTCGGCTGATACCTGCAGGAGTGGCTTCTGCGTGTGACCCGTTGTCTGTCTGGGGCTTTTCTAAGTTATTTCTCCTGGAAAGGTAACAGGAGGTGCTTTAGTCAAATTTCATTCCTTTGGGTCAGTTTATGAGGGATAGTCCCCTGTGCAGGTTTGATCTGTACGTGCTGATCTGTGCGTTTTGCCCAGTTAGGTCCAGAGGCTTGCCTGGCTACAGTGGTGCGCTCCCTGCTTTGCGTTGCTACGTCTGAGTTTGTGTTTCAGTTTGCGATTCGCAGGCAGGGTTGAATGACTGAGAAGGAGGCAGAGGAACTGGCGTGTTCCTTGCCTGCTGCTGCTGTAGTAAATTCACATGAATTTGAATAATATTTAGAATTTTAAGAATAATAACAATAATTTTTAGAAAATACACATTTCTGAAATAATCAGGTTACTGTAAGAATTAAAGCAAGTTTTCCCGTTAGACAAATACATGTCAGTTTAACAACCTACTAGCTTAGACACTGCCTGAATCTTTTGTTTTTCTGTGATAACTTTGATTAGCTTTTATTTTCAAGGAGAAACTTATCTTCAAGGAGACAGTTATTTGTTGGATATTGCCAATAGTAATTTCTCTTGGAGGGCCCGGAGAAAAAATCGTAGGAATGTGAAGTCCCTATAATAAGGGGAAGCTTGTGTTTCTTTTGTTACTGATGATCTGTAGTGATCTAAGGCTTGAGGTCTTGTTAGTTTGTTGCTACTCTTGCTTTCCCTTTTCCATCAAGACATACCACAGGGACAGTGGGGAGTCATCACATGGGCACGTAAGGTGGCCCGATGCTGGACATTCACTCTTTCAGTTTCTGTATTCGGCAGCAGGTGGTGGAAAGAAGCAAAAATTCTGGGATATAACAAATAAGAATGTCATTAAAAAGAATCCTGAGTCTGGCTGGTAGTAGATCTTAATAAATAATTTTTAAAGTAGTGAATGAAGTAACTTGTTTGTATATGTGGCTAAAGTTAGCTTTTATAGAGTGGATTCTCTTCTTTTGCTATAGGGAAGGCTTTTGTGTTGTGTAGAAAGAAAAGAGAAACATGTCTTTAACATTTAGAACTCTACATCATAAGCTTAAAAATAATATTAGCTTAGAGTCGTCCTAAGAATTATACAGGGGGACCTAAAGGGGTCCAGGGACTATTCTTTTATGATTTTGAAGGGCCTCTTTTCTGTGCTTGGCTTAAGGGATTTTGTTTTATTGTTCGGTTCTTTAATTTCTCTCTTGACCCTTCATGAACTGAAACCTATAATACTCTTTTAAGATAATGTTCTTCAACTTTATTGGGGTCAGAGAATCCTTTTAAAAATTGATAGAAACTGGAATTTCTGCCCTATTCAAAATCACATATTCAAGTACATGACTTATTTCATGACTTAAGTTTGTAAAGTCACCAAAATGCACAGATATGGACAAAATAAGAACTTTCGTTCATTTGATTATTTTATTTATATTTGTTCATTTATGTACATGGTGTTTAAGGCTTGTAGGATTATCTGAGAGAATGGTACTTTTGGTGGTTTTTTGAAAAACAACATTATATATATATGTTAAAAAAGTTAGACATTTCATTTCATAAAAATTATGCCCTCTTCTTAGGGGAAAATGCCCATTATTAGTTGAAAATTTTTTGGGTTTGTGTGTGTAGCTATTATAATATGTGTTTATGTTGCCTATTCTTAATAAATATAGGCTCATATTTTTTATAGTGCATGTTTTTCCCCCTTAAACTGTATATGTTGAATCCTTTTCCTTGCCAGTATTGGTAGATCTATCATATTATTTTAAACCACCATTTCATCCTTTATTCAGCGTGCACATAATTTTATGTGCAAGCTAGAATTATGTGTAGATTACCTTTTATATTTGACGTGGTTTGTGGCAGGAACAAGGGGGGAAAGAGAGGCGACTGGCGGGAAGACAGCATAGCTGCTAAAACTCTGCCTTGTCCGTCTTCTCGGAGGGCAGCCGTGTAGGGCGGAGGGAGGCATGCATTTTGAACAGAGCAGGTTCTTGGCCAAGAAATAGGCCTCCACCTAACAGAACACCCACTGTGATGGTGTACAATGCTCGAATCTCAGCCAAAATACCACTTGTATTCTGAATTCCTTTGTTTTAACTACATAACTCAGTAAGAAAGAAAGTTTCCTACAATTGAAAAGAATAGACACTGTTCAGAGGCCAAGTTTCGCCTTTTAAGGCTGAATGAGCTTTATTTTAAGCTACTCTTTCTTCTCGAAAAGACTGGTATAAACAGCAGGAGGGGCCTCTGGTATTTCCATGCAAAGCATCAGTCACTATTTATTTTTAAGTTAATTATTTTAAGTCCTGGTTACTTATTTAGTGCCTATTACTGTAGCACCGAACAAGCTCAGTGTTTCTGAGAGTACATCCTACTGGTGAGTGGCGGCAGCTGGCCTGGCTTGGAACCTCTGCTTCAGCTCTCAGTAGCTTCAGCTCTCTGCTTCAACCCCAGACAAGTTTATTGACTCTGATTCCTCGTCTCTAAAGTGGTGGGTATTCATAGTACTGTCTCATGGCTCTTGTGAGGACTGAAATAAGAGAATGAAAAGGGAACCCAGAGAATGGGAGAAAGTATTTGTAAATCTCGTATCTGATAAATGGATTTAGTGTCTGGAATATATGAAGAATTCTTACAACTCACAATAAAAAGACAAGTAGCTCACTTGAAAAATGGGCAAAGATTTGAGTAGACATTTCTCCAAAGATACACAAAGGGCCAATAAGCTCATGAAAAGAGATTCAACATCATTAGTCTTTAGGTAAGTGCAAGTCAAAACAAGGGTGAGATTCTACTTTCATACCCGCTAGGGTGCGTGTGATAAAAAATAAGGGAAAGAACAAGTGTTGATCAGGATGTGAAGAAATTAGAACCCTCAAGTCATTGTTGGTGGGAATGAAAATGGGTAGAGTGGCTTTGGAAAACAGTTGGGCAGTTCCTTAAAAAGTCGTATTATCATCTAACCCTGTCATTGTCCTGTAAATCTCTTGGGTAATTTTAACACCCGAGAGAATCGAAAGCATATGTTCACACAAAACTTTGTACAGGGATGTTTACAGAAGCATTATTCGTGATAGACAAAAACTGTACACAGCCAGAGGTGGTGAATGAATGGATCAACAAAATGTGGTCTCTCCATGCATTGGGACATTATTCAGCCATAAAAAGAAATGCAGTAGTGATACAAGCTACCATACACATGAACCTTGGAAATATAATGCCAAGTGAAAGAAGCCTGGTGCAAAAGGCCACATATCCTATGATTCTGTCTATGCGAAGTGTGGAGAACAGGAAACTCCATAGAAAGTAGATTAGTGATTGGGAGGCAGGGAGGGAAGGGGGGATGGATGACTGATGAAGGATACAGGGTTTTGGGGGCGATGAAAGTGTTCTGTGATTAGATAGTGATGATCTTTGCACAACTTTGTAAATATACTAAAAACCACTGAACTGTACAATTTAAATGGATGGTGTTTATGGCATGAGAATTACATTTCAGTTGACAAAAATAAGATAATAGGTGGGACTTGGTATCCTGCCTTCATACGGTAAGAACTCTGCACTCATTAGCTACTTCTGCTACTGATATCATCATCATTATTATAAAAAAAGATAATCGCTTATAATTTGCTTATACTCTAGTTCTTTCCCTCAGATTACACAAGTGCTAGCAATTTAGTGATTGAAACTATTTTTAAAGATCTGTGTTTGTGAGCACATTTTGTGATAGAAAGCCTTTGCAATATTGTGAGTGTATTTGTTTTTCCCATTTGCTTGCACTGCGTCTTCTTAAATAAAATAAAATACTTCTTGGCATGTCATGCAGCACTTACAGATTTTTTTATTTTTACTCTTTGTCATTTGATGTATCTGATTGGACACACTCGGCTTCTTTAATAGAGGGAAAGCAGAGAAAACGAGAATGGGAAAATCTAGAGGAATTCCTCAGTCTTGATGAGATTTCCTTCCAGTGTTTTCTCTCCTGCGAGTAAACAAGTTTTTCTTCTCCCGGGCAATGGCTACATAGGAGTACGTGCCATGTACCAACGTAACTGCCCTTGGTGTTCTTCAAGAACATTTTAAAATAAAATACATGTAAAATTGACTCTTTTCTGTAGTCAGTTATCTGGAATAACATTTGGACTGTGTTTGCTAAATATTTTTCAGCACATCCTAACACTGATCCTTTTAGCATTTGATAGATGAGATTGGGGGTGTTTCATGGTTTGAAGGAGTAAGTGGTATTTATGCAAATGTATCTACATTAATAAATGATAGCTTATAACATGTTAGAATATTGGATTATGGCTAGGGAAATGCATATCTTCTGCCTGTGATGGGATCTCAAATTGACCAGAACTGTAACGTTTTCAATTGGCAAACCCAATTGGCAAAACCCAAACTAATGTTTGGGTTTACGCCCTCAGGCTTTCGACGGTGTCCTGGTTTCATTATTATCAATATCAAAACAGGATCACCTTGGCTTCCTGGTAGCTGGACGTCATGGTGACTCTTTTTTTCTTGCCAAGCTCTTTGTTCATACGTATGACCTTGTTTGACTTGTCTTCGATTGTTACAGATCTCTACCCGCCGTCTGCTCTGCCTGGCTACTCATTTGCTATTTCATTTTGACCTCTGATAAAGCGGTACACTGACTCTTTCTTTCCCAGTAGGGACCCCACCTGGTTGCCCCGCCAGTTGGATGCTTTGATCTTGCTCGCTGGTTGCAGCGTGTCCCTCGATGGCCCTACATGTGGGTGTTCCTGTTCCCTAGCTCTTTGGTGCTGCATTGGAGCACTTCTTTTTCATTCTAGCGCACGGGCTGGTTTCTGACACTTGTCACCTTCTGTGTGGCAGTTTAATGGCATGGTTTTTTTTTTTCACAAGAAGGATAGCAGTCTTTTTATAAATTGCAGTATATTTAACATAAGTATGAATATTAACATTTTATTTGTTTATATAGGAATACATTACCTATAGTTATTGTTTTGATAGCTAGTGTCATTCTGAGTTGAATTTTTCTAGAATAATTATTATATCTTAAACATTTATTTTAAGATTTTATTTATTTATCTTTAGAGGGGAAGGGAAAGAGAGGGAGAGAAATATCAATGTATGGTTGCCTCTCATGTGTCCCCTGCTGGGAACTGGCCTGCAACCCAGGCATGTGCCCTGACTGGGAATCGAATCACAATCCTTTGGTTTGCAGGCCAGCGCTCAATCCACTGAGCTACACCAGCCAGGGCTATACCTTAAACATTTACATTATTTATTTTCTTTCAGAAAAAATAGTTTAGTCAGTGAATTCTGATCATTTTACATTAAAGAATTATGTATTTAACTGCCATCTGTATCTGTGGTTAAATTCTTTTACACAAATTTCACTTTTAGTGGGTGAAAACTTCACCACAGTAAAAATGGTCTAGCTTTATTACTTGGTTTTAAATAAAGAAGTCATAGTTAATATTAATATTGTACTCCGAGCTACAGTAAAATAGGTGTACCTATTTATCATAATGAGTGGAATGAGCAAAGCTACAGTTTTTCAAGTTCAATGATTACTCTATCTTTTCTTGTACCAAGTAACATTTATTTCTGTGTGAAAGTACATAATATATAATGTGTTTATATGTAAAACCGAGTTTATCATATTCTGTCACTATGTATTCACAAAAGTCACCTATGCTAAACTCTGTGCCATTCACCAGAGTTGGGCACAGTTACGTGTTTATACATAAACGCGTGTGATCGTGGAAATCCGTCTCAGTACTGGGCTGAGGTCCACGAGGACGGATGAATGTGAGTGGAAAGACCGATGCACGCTTTGTATTTATTCCCACCGTGAGTGCCAACGAGTGCCACACGGTCTCTTTTCTGCTTAATTGCTGCCTGCAGCACAGTGGGCTGTCCCCCGTGTGTGGCTGCGCCTCCTCACCTGCCCTGTCTGCTTCCCGCCCTGCTCCTCCTCTGGCTACAAGCCGGAGCAGTATCACTGGGAGAGTGGGCCGGGCCCTTGTTGCTTCGCTCTGTGCCGCAGCTTGTCCTTACTAGTAGTGCTTGGTTCTCCCATCAGCCAGCAGGTCTCTGATTTCTTCATCAAAACGTAAGCTCGTGAAGCGTCACGCTCCTCCTACCTTTACAAATCAACCGAGCTGTGCAGAGGGAAGTGATTGTTCATCAGAACGCGAGACACCAGGATAAAATGTTCCTGTTTAGATGACTCAGGTCAATTTAGTTTCCTAATGAGCTTTGGAATTGCTTTTTCGGTCTGCCTTTAGGGATTATTTTTATACCAGTGGTTCTTTTTAATGTTTCTAGAAGGCACATTTTTATTCTTTGTCAGTAAAAAGATCTTTAAACATGTGAAAAAGAGGAAATGACCAAGAAAATCAGTGGGTCATCTCGATGATTATGGTTTTACAATTTTGCAGAAAAGGCCATAATGTAAAAGGATGAAGTTCTTTTTACTGGAGTGGACAAGTTAGAAGTCTAGATTGGATAATGGTTATTACACAGTTTGTTTAAATTTAATGAACACATTAAATACATTATTCAGTAATTTTTCAATTGACAATCTGTATTGGGAACTGTATATGCTATGGTGAGCAAAGTAGACATTTCTTGCCCTCGTGGACTTATACAAATCAATATGTAATCAAATTAAGTATTAGTGGGCAGAAGAAAACAGAAAACAGGATGCTTTGAGAGATGCTTTGGAGGAGCCCAGAAGTCTTCTCTGAAGAAGAGATGTGTAAAATGAGACCTGAAGTAGACATAGGAATTAAGCTGATGGAGAATGGAATGAAGAGTACTATAGGCAGAGGTAGAGGCATGAGCAAATATCCTGGGGCAGGGAAGGGCTGAGAGCACCTGAGTAACGCAAAGGCCTGTGGGGATGGAGCTATTGCAAGGAAGGGAGAGCATTGCAGAATAAGACTTTATGTAGGAAGTGGTCAGATGACTCAGAGCTTTGTAAACCATATTAATTTAATTGTTCCACAGTTCATTGGCAAGCTGGCCACCATTTCGAAAGTGGATTGAAAAGACGTTAGGAAAGGCAATGTGCAGTTCTTGGCTTTAGGTTAGTGGATTCCAAGCAGGAGATGACAGTAGCTCGGCCTGGCAGATGACTGGGAGGTAAGAGTTGTGGACGGATTCAAGGTAGACTTAGGAACTGGAAGTAATAAAGGTTGGTGATCGACCTGGTATTAGATTCTGGAATGTGAGGATTGGTTTCAGGGTCCTGGCAAGAACAAGTAAATGGATTGAGGTGCTGTGTACCGAGTTAAGAAAGCCAGGGACAGAACTGATTTGAAAGAAGACCGACAGTTCCGTATTGGACGCGTTAAGTTTGAAGTGAGTTTGTGAGCCAAGTCAGTGGCAATGTCAGGTAGTTGGGTGCACGCTGCGTGACTTGCTTCTTCTGTATAACGAGTTACTCTGAAACTTAGCAGCAGGTCTGTGTAATGTGTATTGTGTATATTGGATTACTCTAAACATTTAGCAGTTTAACACAACAAGTATTTCTTATCCCATGAAGTTTCCTGGGTCAGAAATTTGGGATGGCTTTGCTAGGTGCTTTGCCCCAGGGTTTCTCATGAGACTCCAGTCAAGGCTGTTGGCCAGGACTGCAGTCATTGGAAAGCTTGACTGAGGCTGGGGGCTCTCATTCCATGATGGCTAATGCGCATGGCTTGCGGCAGAAGGCTTCAACTGTTGGCGGTGGGAGGCCGTAGTTCCTCACCACATGGACCCTTCCAGAGGCTGCTTGAGTGTCTTCGGGACGTGGCAGCTGGCGTCTCCTGGAGCGAGTGGTACGAGAGAGTTCCAGGAGGACAGCAGTGCCTCTGGCTTGGTCTCAGCAGCAAGCCCTGCAGTGTCACTTCCACCATATTCTGTTTGCTCGAACTGAGCTGCCAAATCTAGTTTACATTGAAGGGGAAGGGAATTAACTCTACTTCTTGAATGGCGGGATACCAAATATTTTGTGAACATATGTAAAAGCCATTGCACATCATTTGGTAATTTAGTGGAGAGGTTTGGGCTGGAAGGACAACACCGGGACGTGTGCACCTCGATGGGATTCGAAACTATGAGAGTGGATTCGAGACTACTGAGAGCAAATATGCTGAGGTGAGCTTCAGGGCTGCTCTCTTAGAAAACCTGGCGTTTGGAGGACCTGCTCTGGAGGAGTAGAGGAGGAGGAGGAAATCAAATCTGGGAAGACAAGGAAAGCGTGTTTTGAGAGGCAGGGAATGGTCTGCTGTGGGGAAGGCTACTGAGATGTCTATTTGGCCTTCACTTTTAATAGTTTGTCCTTTAAATGAATGAATAAATGAGTAAATAAATGAGTCATAAATGTGTATAAAATTTTCACTCTAAGTGTATTTATTGCAGGAATACTTACAAAGTTAAAAACAGAAAACAGTATTAAAATGTGCAGTAATGAGGCGGTAATGGTATATAAATTGTTGAGTGTTCAGTCCGTGGAATACCTCTGGATCTTTAAAAATGACATTTTAAGAGAATATGTACTCTAATGGAAACATACTCATAGTAGATTTTAAGTAAAGTCTGTAAAATGCCATGTATTTTCTTTTTCATTCCATTTTTGTAAAATCAAAACAAAACAACAAACAGACCAAAATGTCTAGAAGGAGGGACACAGACATATTAACAGTAATTATCTCTGAGTGGAGAGAAAATGGGCACCTTAAATTTTCTTGCTGTTGCTTGTCTCAATCTTTCTTAACACTTGTGCACTGATTTTGTGATAAACGTTTTCAGACTTCTTCCTACAGCAAAGCGAATAGTTAAAATAATACATATACCAATGGTACTTAAAGAATGATTGGGGAAAACGGTAGTACCAAACTTTGCTCTGAGCTTCCTGACAGCCAAGACAAAGTGATGCAGTGCGAAGATGAAACAGCGCCAGTGTCTAGGAGAAAGCAGAACTCTGATTTATCACGACAGCCTGTCTTTCTCCTGGTCCCCGAAGGGAGAGGAGGCCATGCACATTGCCCTCTAACGCAATTTCACATAAACTACAGAGATGCTCTTAAATCTTAGTGAGAGCAGAGAGCATACTTTGAAACACAGATTCTGTGAAGGCAGTGGTGGACAGGGGGGCGGTTTCTGTGTGCGGCTTAGGTACGTGAGCTTTCTAATGCCTTGACACAACAAAGTGGTGTCTTGAGAATATGCTCCCTCAGTGCAGAGTCCCTCCGTATCTCTGCATGAAGGGGCACCCCCTTGCCTTCATAAGCCTGGCTGGCCTCCAGGTGTCTGTAGTTTGAGGGACTTCAGTAGGGAACTCTGATGTTTAGCTCTCTCTGGGAATTTGTGCAGGATGGTCTTCTTGATGACTGACAGTCACTTTTGATGGACCACCATGCTCCTCCTGCAACATAGTCTTGATTATATTATCTTCTGTGCTTGCATACAATCATTTAGTTGTTGCATTTTTCTCCCCGATGTGCTTAGGAGGAAAACCAGAGAGGGTGAACAAGTTAAGGCCTAAAGTTATCAAAAAGCAGTTCAATACAGTCCGGGAGCACAGGCGCTGCCTCGTCAGGCTGTTGGGGTTCAGTGAGGAAATGTATGCCCAGCAGGTACCCCTGGGCCTGGCCCGCGGTGAGCCTCTAATACACGTTGGTGTTATTTAGAGAAGCTTTGTTTGCTGTGGAGGTTCTGAGAGCATCCTTCATGCCCTCAGCTCACTCCCTCCATCATCCGTCTTTGCTGTTACCTCTCAGAGGAGGGAGATGGCATTTCAGTCTTACCCATATCCCTTCACAGAGGTAGACTGTCTAACTCCGTCTTCTAGACCAGACATATTCCCGAATTTCTTCCCTCAGACTTACCTCAATGGTGACAGGCTAAGACTGAGTTTCCTACAAGCAAGAGAAACCCTACTGCTCTGGCTTGACTAAGAAAAATTCATTTTTCTCCGCTAACCTTTAGTCTGGAGGTAGGCAATGTGGGGCTGGTTACCTGCTCAGGGAAACTGGCTGCTTCTGGCTTCTTGGGGAAAAGTGGAAGGCCAGGGCACAATGTTTGTCAGTTGAATCTGTTAATTTTTTTGTTAAGGAAATAGTAGATTGCCTGGAAATTCCACTCAACACCCTTTTGCATGCCATTGGCCCACTGAGCCATATGGTTATCCCCAGTTTCAAGGGGATGTGAATATTATAACCAGCCACCTTGCTTTAAGGAAAATGAGATTAGACTGAGTAAGAAAGAAGGGGATGAGAGCCCTGGCTGGTGTAGCTCAGTGGATTGAATGCGGGCCTGCGAACCAAATAACCGCGGTTCGATTCCCAGTCAGGGCACATGTCTGGGTTGCAGGCCAGGTCCCAGCAGGGGACGCATGAGAGGCAACCATACATTGATATTTCTCTCCCTCTCTCCTTCCCTTCCCCTCTAAAGATAAATAAATAAACTCTTTGAAAGAAAGAAGGGGATGAGGGGTGACTGTGTAGGTGACCAGCAGCAGTATCTACCAGAGTTTGAACAGATGTTTTCCTCTTGAGTAAGAGGTCTAGAGATATACTCATTATGAAAACCATTCTGATTCCAGAATTCAGAATACCGGTATCTATATTCCAAAAGAATGAACTCTTGAAAATAAGAGTGAAATTTCCCCCTTTGTCTTGCTGGGGTATGTATGAACTGAGACACACTAAATACCTCTTCTTTGAAAATCAAGTTGAAATGGAAACAAAAACCATTTATTTCACATGCTCCTTTTTCCTGTTTTTCATTTTTTGTGTGTGCTGAATTACGCATTACATAAAATTTACTCTGGGGTAACCATTTTTAAGTGAACAGTTCAGCGTATGAAGTAAATTTACATTGCTGTGCGATCATCGCCATCATCCATCTCCGTAACTCTTCTCATCTTTCAAAATGGAAACTCCATCCCTATTAAACAATGACTCCCAGCTCTCCTCCCTGCCTGAACTGTGCCAATCACGGTTCTGGTTTCTATCTCTATAAATTGGACTACTATAGGTACCTCATATAAATGGAACATACGGTATTTGTCTTTTTGGTGTCTGGCTTATTTCACTTAGCAAAATGTCCTTAAGATTCATCCATGTTTTGGCATATGTCAGAATTTTCTTCACTTTTAAAGGCTAGATATAGTCCATTGTATGTGGATACCACATTTTGTTCATTTACCCTTCCACGGATCCTTGGGTTCCTTCCACCTTTTAGCTACTGTGAATAGTGCTGCTTTGAACAGAGGTGTGCAGATGTTTCTTCAAGATCCTGCTTTCAATTTCTTTAGGTATGTTATTGCATGTGATTTTCATTTCTTTTTAAAAAATTTTTATTGTATTTTTCCCCATTACTATTTAGTCCCATTAAAACCTCCCACCCCAGCAATCACCACTGTTTTGTCTATGTCCATCAGTCCTTTCTCCTTTTTGCTCAATCTCTCCACCCCCTAACCTCTCCACCCCTTAGCTGCCGCCCTGCTCTCTGTAAGTCTGTCTCTATTTTGCTTGTTAGTTCAGTTCGTTCATTAGATTGCACATATGAGTGAAATCATATGGTATTTACCTTTTTCTGATTGGCTTATTTCACTTAGGATAATGTTCTCCAGGTCCATCCATACTGTCACAAAGGGTAAAATTTTCTCCTTTTTTATGGCTCAGTAGTATTCCATTGTATAAATGTCCCATAGTTGTATCCACTAATCTACTGATGGGTACTTGGGCTGCTTCCATATCTTGGCAATTGTAAATAATGCTGCAGTGAACATAGGAGGGCTTATGTTCTTTCAAATTAGTGTTTTGGGTTCCTTTGGATATATTCCCAGAAGTGGGATCACTGGATCAAAATGCAGATCCATTTTTAATTTTTTGAGGTATCTCCAAAGTGCTTTCCACATTGGCTGCACTAATACACATTTCTCCCAACAGTGCAAAAGTGTTCCCCTTTCTCTGCATCCTTGCCCAGCACTTGTCATTTGTTGATTTATTGATGATGGCCATTCTGACAGGCGGGAGGTGATATCCCATTGTGGTTTTAATTTGCATTTCTCAGGTGATTGCTGATGTTGAGCATCTTTTCGTATGTTTGTTGGCCATCTGTATGTCCTCTTTGGAGAAGTGTGTATCAGGTCCTTCGCCCACTTTTTAATTGGGTTGTTTGTTTTTTTGGTTTTGAATTTTGCAAGTTCTGTATAAATTTTGCATATTACCCCCTTATCAGATGTGTCGGCCAATATGTTCTCCCACACTGTGGGCTTCTTTTTATTTTGTTGATGTTTTCCTTTGCTGTGCAAAAAATTTCTAGTTTGATGTAGTCCCATTTGCTTATTTTTTCTTTTGTTTTCCTTGCCTGGGGAGATTTATCTGATAAAATATTGGCTATGAGCAATGTCCTAGATTTTTCTGCCTATATTTTCCTCTCTGATTTTTATGGATTCGGGTGTAACATTTAAGTCTTTAATCCATTTTGAAGTTATTCTTGTGTGCGGTGTAAGAAGGTGGTCTAATTTAATTTTTCTGCACATATCTGTCCAGTTTTCCCAACAAGATCTATTAAATAGACTATCTTTAGCCCACCGTATGTGCTTGCTCCCTCTATCAAACATTGATTGACTATACGGTGGTGGGTTTATTTCTGGGCTTTCTGTTCTGTTCCATTGATCTCTGTGTCTGTTTTTATGCCAGTAACTTGCTGTTTTGATTACCATGGCCTTATAGTTCAGTTTAATATCAGGTGGCATGATTCCTCCAACTTTGTTCTTCTTTCTGAGTATCACTGTTGCTATGTGGGCCCTTTCGTGGTTCCATATAGATTTTTGAAATATTTTTCTATTTCTGTGAAATACGTCATTGGAATCTTGTTAGGAATCGTGTTGAATCTATAGATTGCTTTGGGTAGTATGAACATTTTAATGATGTCAGCTCTTCCTACCAGTGAACATGCTACGTGCTTCCACTGATTTGTATCTTCTTCAATTTCTTACTTCACTTCATTGTCTTATAATTTTCCAAGTACAGGTCTTCTCTTCAAGGATACTGGCCTATAATTTTCTTTCTTCGTAGTGTCTTTATCTGGTTTTGGAATTAGGAAAATACTGGCCTTGTAAAATGAGTTTGGGAGCCTTCCGTCCTCTTGAATTTTTTGAAGTAGTTTGAGAAGGAGAGGTGTTAATCTTCTCGGAATGTTTGGTAAAACTCCCAGATGGTGAAGCCATCTGGTCCTGGGCTTTTGTTTGTTGTGAGTTTTTGATTACTGCTTCAGTTTCATTAGGTGTTATCTGTCTATTCAGATTCTCTTATTCTTCCTGATTTAGTTTTGGAAGATTGTATGTTTCCGTGAATTTATCCATTTCATCCAGGTTGTCCAGTTTGTTGGCATATAATTGTTCATAATATTTTCTTACAATCCTTTGTATTTCTTTGGTGTTGGCTGTTATTTCTCCTCATTCATTTCTGATTTTATTTGGGTCCTCTCTCTTTTTTCCTTGATGAATCTGGTTAACGGTTTTCAGTCTTCTTTATCTTTCTAGAGAACCAACTCTTGGATTCATTGATCTTTTGTGTCAATTTTTTAGATTCTATTTAATTTATTTCTTCTCTTATCTTTATTATTTTCCTCTACTCAATTTGGGCTTTATTGTTGTTCTTTTTCAAGTTCCTTTAAGTGTAAAGTTAGATTGTTTATTTTAACTTTTTCTTGTTTTCTTGTTTAGAGGCCTGTGATGCTATGAATTTCCCTCTTAGGATTGCTTTCCCAGTGTCCCACAGATTTTAGGTTGTTGCATCCTCATTTTTATTTGTTTCAAGGTATCTTTTGATTTCTTCCAACGAGATTTTGATCTTATTGTTGATCCACTCATTGTTTAATGACATGTTATTTAGCTTCCATATCTTTGCCTGTTTTTCAGTGTTACTCTTCTGATTGACTTCTAGTTTCATAGCATTATGGTCAGAAAAGATGCTTGATATGATTTCAGTCTTCTCAAATTTTTTGAGACTTGTTTTGTGTCCTATCCTAGAAAATGTTCCATGTGCACTTGAAAAGTATGTGTATTCTGCTGCTGTGGGGTGAAATGCTCCATTTGATCTTGTGTGCGTTTAAGGCCGCTGTCTCCCTATTTTCTGTCTGGAAGATCTGTCCATTAAAGTCAATGGGGTATTACAATCCCCGACTATGACTGTATTTCTGCTGATCTCTCCTTCATTGTCCATCAAGATTTGCTTTACATATTCAGGTGCTCCTGTGTTGGGTACATAATGTTTACTAGGGTTACATCCTCTTGTTGGATGTTCCCTTTATCATGATGTAGTGTCCTTCTTTGTCTCTTACGATTGCCTTGCTGTTAAAATCTATTTTGTCCATTGTAAGTATTGCTACCTTAGCTTTTTCCCCCTTTCCATTTGCATGAAATATCTTTTTTCCATTCCTTTGCTTTCAGTCTGTGTGTATCTTTCAATCTGAGGCTCTGGTGCTGTAGGTGGGGGGCCCAGCTTGGGGTTTACACCCCACACTTCTCAGGGTGAACCTCCCAGCTGCGGAAATATCCTCCTGGAACTTCAGCTGCTGCTCATGGGAGCCCAAGCAGCCCTCTCTTGCCTCCTCTGCACTCCCTACCAGTCTCGTTGTGGTGAAGTGGTTTCCTCTGTCCTTGGGTACAGCTAGTGTTCAGTTGGTTATTCGTGGTGATTTTTCTTTGGTTTAGTTGTAACTCCAGCTTGGTCCTGGGAAGAAGTTACTGTAGCTTCCACCTACTCCTCCGCCCTCTTGGGCCTCCTGGCTTTCAGCTGACATACTTTTCAACCAAGAATGCTGTGCTTCATGAGCCTGTTTTTTAACTGTGAGGTCCATGGGAAAAACCTTTACCCCTGAGTTTTCAAGGGAAACATAATGTTCCTTTCTGGCTTGTTTTTCATGCCTATTATAAATATTTGCCTTGGACAAAGGATTCTATTTTAATGGACTTGAAATTTTGAAAATTCAATGATTAAAATGACTTTCTCTTAAAATTCTCTTACATCTTTCTTTTAACTTGTCATGGCTCAACAGTTCAAAACTATAGAGAAAAAAATTTAAAAAGTACTTCTAAAATAATCTATTCCTCTTATTTTTAAAATTATATTTATAGTGGTGGTATTTCATTAAAGTATCCGAACAGAGAACAGGTACTTCTTGTTTTTCCTCCAGGTTTTGTGTTTATTTTCTTAAAGTGAGTAAAATACTAGGCCCTTGAGAAAGTCCAAGTAGCTTGGTGTGACCTGTATGTAACGTTTGATTTTGCATTGATCTTCTACTTTTGTTTTTCCATCTTAATAACTGCTCAGTACCAGGATATTTTTACTTAGAATTGATTGAACTTATCGCAAAGGGTATATTTTAAATGATGCACTTCCCCCTTCAACGGTGTTTCTTAGTGAATAGACCAGAAGGTAGGAAGAGATGGACCCCCTTACGTCCTGTTAGTTTTCATCTGGTTCATTATCTCTTCAGACTAATGTGGAAAACCCACTGGAAAGACAGATACAGTCAAAGCAATTCAACCTGGAGCGTTTCGTTTTTAGAAGTATGGGACCCTAACTGCAGCTGGTCGAGGAACGTGGCTCCTGATACACTCTGCCACCGTCCTGTGGGGTTCGCCTCCACAACAGAGCCCTCCTTGTGTACCGAGTGTGGCATCCCAGCCTCCCCGTCCCTCCTCGGTCCTTCCCACCTGCGAGAAATGATGGAACGCAAAAGCTCCTCTCAGTCTTGCTGCCCCCTCCAAAGCAGGCACACGTCAAAGTGGAGAAAAATACACCTTTTACAGGATGGATGCTTTAAAGAAAAAGAAATGCAGAAGGATTATATATTTATTATAAACAATTAGAATGTATAGCTAATGAAAGTAGAAGATAAGAATCTTCTAAGAATCTCTGGGTCTTCTTAGAAGTAAACAGTATTGATATTTCGGCTCTTGTTTCTCTAATTATATATGTACACATGGTATAGATAAACACTGTATATTCAGTAATGACCAGCATTTTTATTCCTTAATGTATTGAGAAAATCCTTCTATGTCTTTAAATATCCTTTCTTGTAATATTGTGTTTAATGGTTGTATTTATGCATGAAAATGCATGGTTAAACTATCCCCATGGATGGACATTTTTATTGTTTACATTTTTTTTTTTGCAATTATGAAGAGTACTTTGAAGACTTCCTCTTAAATATATCTAAATATTTGTGTTTCTCATTATTTTCTTAAGATAGATTTCCACCCTGGCTGGCATAGCTCAGTGGATTGAGCGAGGGCCTGCGAGCCCAACGACCGAGGTTTGATTCCCAGTCAGGGCACATGCCTGGGTTGCAGGCCAGTTCCCAGCCCGGAATGATGAGAAGCAACCATACACTGATATTTCTCTCCCCCTCTCCTTCCCTTCCCCTCTAAAAATAAATAAATAAAATATTTAGGAAAAAAAAGATAGATTTCCAAAATTTATGATCAATGGTTAAATAATTTAAAAATATTTTTTATTTAAAATATTGACTTAATAAGAAAAAGAGACTGCAGAATATCAATAGTTTTCACAATATCGAGTATGTGTTGAAATGTGAGCATTTTGAATATATTGGTTAAATAATATTACTAAAATTAGTTATGCCTCTTTTTAATGTACCTACTAGAAATTTGAAAATTATGTATATGTCTCATATTGTATTTCTATTGATTAATCCCATTTTAGAGAGAAGTTTTAGTTAAAAGATTGCTGACCAAAGAGTCAGCATTGGTAACTAGAATCCTCTTAGCCAATGGCTGAACACAGGGCCTCAAGAAACCTAGCCCCTGAGTCTCCCTAGGTCTTTACTCCGTTTAAGCAGTGGTGGGGCATGTCTATAAAATATATTGGCCAATTCACATTCACTGAATAACACTAAATTCACTGGTGGGAGAATGTTTCTAACCTTTTAATTATGCCAGTTCTCAAGCCACAGTAAAAGCATATTTTTCACATTCACTAAGTTAATTAGCAAAGTCTCTGGTGTTAATGGTGGCTGATGCCTTTGTAGTGGCCATCTCTGGAGTTTAGCCTTTCTATTAAATTATAGCTCACCTTCCCCACAGGGTTTTCCTGGGCAGGGACGGCTATGAGCCCCTAGGGTGGTTTGCAAGCTGGAACATGTGTGTTGCCCTATGGACAGCTTTTCTGGTGGTTACGGAACCTGAGGAGGTATCTTAGGTACCTGCTTTCTCCTGTCCAATCTTTCCTTTCAGGGTTCCTCCTCCACTTTACAAAAAAAAAGAAAGCACCACCCCTCACCTGACCCTCCCAAACCTCACTGCATTACAGTTCTAGGAGACACCAAAAGAGGGGACAATTTAAGAATGCAAAACAAAGAATACCCCTTAAGAATTATGAAAATAGTCTGTGCCTTATTACGTCTAGGACAAGGCTTGGTGCCTACCATGTTTATTCATCCATTTGTCCGTCTGTCCATCAGTCCATCCTAGAATGAGAATTCTGAAGTGAGCTCTTGCTCTGGAGATACACAGGAATATGGTTTTTAAATAGAAAACTAAAATCAGACTTCCCTTGTCAGAAGTTAAGTCTGATTTAGCTGATTGGTTTGACAGTGAGGACTAGTTTTGCTGATTAGTTAATGGAGAAGACATTTTCAATTAATTGAAGAACCAAGTTTGCAGCTCCTTCACAACATACTGAAAATTATACTTTTTTACCTATTTAAATTTACCGTAAATATTAGTTGTCAACTTAAAAATGTACATGGGAATTTTTTAGAGGGTCGTGAACAGAATATGTTTGAAGCCTCTGACTTTAACGTAAATATAACATTACCCTTTCTATGGTGAAATCTTTTAAAGTCTTATCATGGACATTATACAGAAAGTTTCAAGACAAGGAAAAAAAAGCTACAAAAAGACATTTGAGAAAAGAAATAGAGAAAGAGACTCCAAAGGGTGCTTGCACTGCTGTCGGGTGACAAGGATTGGTGCATCCAGGCAGGCATTATGGCTGAGGATCCCAAATGGAGACCCAGACCATGACAGGTCCAGGGAAGGATATTGAAAAAGAATATCGAGGGAGGCAGGATGGAGGGAAGTCTGGAGGTTCAAAACATCGAAGTGGGTGGAAGAAGGAAATGGGTACTGAACACAGAGAAGAGAGGAAGAGCGAAGAGTCCCCGGCTCCAGGGAGTCTGCAGATGGTGGGGTGTAGTCGAGATGGCTGTAGCTCTGTTTGTGGGAATGTTCCTTCTGGCCTCTAAGTGTTGTCTAGATTTTTGCAAGGGTCTGATCTTGATGTGCTGGAAATACTTTTTCTTTGATCCTTGAGTTTCTTGGGGTCACATTGCTCTTGGGGCTTAGCTGACTTGAAAGACATCCCTCGTGGTCCCATGTGGCTATGTGTGTTGTTGTTGTCTGGGTCTCCCTGTCTCCAGGTGTTTCTATGGGTCCTGACCCACAGAGAACCAAACCGAAGTAGTCCTCAGGAGAGAAGCCAAACCGTATTATCACACTTCTTAATTCACCGGAGTGGTTGGCTTCGGAAGGTGGTCCCTGGTGTTTATAATGCTCATTCATTCAGTGTATACATTCAGTCTCTCTCAATTTTTATCTGAGTGTGATGACCCAAAGGGATTATAAAAGCCACAAAGTATGCAGTTGAAGTTTTTCTACATCAGCTCTATAGATAATACTACACTCCGCCATAGGAGCGCAGGGAGCTATTTGGGTACTGAACCTGTTTTCTTTGAGTTTTGATATTTTTTACAAGACTCTTTGAGAATTACTATTTCTTGGATATTTTTGTTTTATGATATGGATTGATGAGGAATATAAAAAGACTCTAAAAGAATCTCTTAGATTCCTTATAATATGGGGAAAAATAAGGCAAACTCAGAAAAAAAAACCCTGTGAATATTTAGCATTCTTGAAAGAACATGCTTTTTTCTTATTTTGAAAAGTAGAACTTGTCATGACAAAGTCTAAAAGTCAGATCACTGCAATGTTTATTTATATTAAAAAATTGTTCCTCATCCCCATGAAAAGTCATTTGCATGAGTTTTCATATACCCAGGGATATATGTTTATGAAACAGTCACTCCTTTTTGAGATTTCTATAGACAGTTTGTGAAACAGCAGATCTTTATTTAATAGGAATAAACTGAGGAATGAGATTTCACAGAAGTTTTATTTAATAAGTCTAACTTTTGTCAATTACTAAAAAAAATAGTTTCCTATTGGCTTTTCATGACAGTGACTCATCGTCCTTATGACTCATTCAGTTCCTCCTAAAAAACCTCTCATTGTTCTGTGACATTTCAACTGATTTTAATAAAATTCTTTTGCTCCAGGACAGAAGTCCAGAGTGAAGTATTTGTATGTGAAGTTTACGATTTACGGGAACAGAAATTGAGTCCTTGTTCTTTTGCATTTGCAACACATATACTGTGGTTAATAATTAAGCTGTGAAGAGTTTTTCCAAAAGATATTTAGAGAGGTTTTATATAATACCAGATGCCTATAAATCTTGTAGTTATTCTTCAGGTCAAGTTTAGCAGCTCTAGAAAGTGAAAGTGGGAACACATTTCTTCTTATATTCCTATGCATTTGTTTAAAACTTTGAGGATCTCATCAAGAAGAAAATTGGTAAGAAGTAAGTAAACTCTTAAATTAGAACATGCCAGGAATTAATGGATACATCTAATTTTGAAAGCAATCCTCTGGGTAGTAGGTTAATCATTTCACAACATTGTGTAGATTAATTGCAAAAAAGCTGTCTCTGAACCCTAGCTGCTTGGATGTATGGTACTGTTGAACTTGTATTCCGGCTATCTCATAGTTTGGGGGTTTTTGCTTGGTAGTTTTTGCATTTTCAAAACTCGGTCTTATGGTCAGCATCATCAGGGATAAGGGAAGTGAAAACTTAAACCACAACATATTATTTTAAGCTAATAGGATGGCTATAATAATAAAAAAGGAAAAGAAATGTTAGTGAGGATGTGGAGAAATTGAAACTCAGGTGCATTGCTGGTGGGAGTGTAAAATAGTGCAGCAACTATGGAAAACAGTGTGGTAGTCCCTCAAAAATCGACACAGAATTGCCATATGACCCAACAGTTCCATCCAAGGTACAGTGCACGAAAAGGAACCGAAAGCAGAGACTCGAACGGTTACATTCCAGAATGCCAGTCTTCATTGCAGCGTTATTCACAATAGCCAAAAGGTAGACACAACCCAAGGGTCCATCAGCAGATGAATGGATAAATAAATGTGGCATGTATTTACGATGAACTATTTATTCAGCCATAAAAAGACATGAAATTCTGATACATGTTACAGTATGTACAAACTTTGAACACATTAGGCTGAGTGAAACAAGCCAGACACAGGAAGAGAGATACCATATGATTCCACTTAAATGAGGTGTCTAGATGAGGTGAAGGCGTAGAAATGGAAAGATTAGAGGTTAGCGGGGCTGAGGGAGAGGGGAATGAGGGAGTCATTGCTCAGTGGTGGTAGAGTTTCTGTTTGGGTGGACGAAAAAGTCTTGGGAACAGAGAGTGGCGACGGTTACACAACCCTGTAAATGTGATTAATGCCACTGAATTTCACTCTTTAATATGATTATAATGGCAAATTGTATGTAATATATATTTTACCACAGTTTAAAAAATTAATAATGTAATATACTAAAAACCATTGAAGTGCAAATTTAAAATGGCTGACTTGTATGATATGTGAATTATATCTGAATAAAGATGTTTAAAAATAAAAGCAGTTTGGGGAGCTAGAGGAGCATTAGATAAGACGACACGGATCCTGACTTGATTTATGGCACTAACTGTGTGCTTCTGACATTTCTGGTCTCAGGTCGACCAGGTGCCTCTTTACTTGCCTTCCTGCTCTTATCCACGGTGATTCTGTGCTAGTCAGGCGGCTTACGTTGGTTCTCATCTGGAACGATTCCTCCGGTGCTGAGAATGATAGAAATTCTCTAATCTAGTCAAGGTGGGGCTGCGGACTTTCTGGCTCCCAGGGGTTCCATCACCATGATGAATTTGGGAGCAGTGTGGACGGCTCGTGCTAGCAGAACACGTGTTTCCTTAAACAGGTTGCTTTTCAAGGAATCTGTATTTTCTTACGAGAACATTCTTTTGAGCATGCATTTCTCACTTTGTACTCCTGATCCTTTTTGTGGCTGTCAGCTCTTTTCAGGACTGAAAACTTTCTGAAGATCGGATTAGTTTAGAATTCTTGTCCTGACATCATTATGTGTTACAGCCCTCTGTGTTTTCTCATAGATACAAAATTAGGCTCTTTTTTTTGGTCAGGTGTTTAGTCTGAGCCTGAAATGGAGAGGGCATTATTTGATGGTCATAATCTCTCTAGGATGCCCTTCTTCCCATCTCGGCATACCAGACTTCCTCTGTCCGTCAAGATATAGTATTGTAAATGCCCTTTTTGTTTTCCTCATGGAACTTGCTTTGACCTCCCCTTGCTTGGATGTGCATTGAACGCAGGCTCAGGAATAGGTCAGACCGGGTTCTGTTTGTGACTTCGCTACTTGCTATGTGGGTAACCTGGGCAATTCATTTAACTTTTGTCCTTGGGTATCAGCTTTTCATTTGAAAAGGTAGGGTTATTTTCCTCTTCTTCCTTACTCCATCCATCTCCATGTCTCTCAAAGAGATCATCAGTTTGATTGTTTGCTTTGTACATTTTAAATGCAGTTTTTAGCTCTATTATCTTCAAATTGTAAATGTAGTAAACTTACAAAAATATCATTTGAAATGTCATCTCAATTTCTTATGCCCTTAGGTAGTTTGATCATTTCAAAAAGCACATTTTGAAATTTAAGGGTTTCCTCCAGATCCTCTGAGGATGTCAGATTTTGAAACAAACTTGGGAGTTCAGACCCTTTGCTTGTGAACAGTCTCCTCTTGTCTCTGTTTCTTCGTCTACACATTTATGGTGTTTTACAGATTATTACATAATATTTGTTTCCGTATAACATTTTAATACATATTGTTTGAATAAATGAATTGTTTTTTTCAGAGACAAACAAATTATGTATGTCAAAGCAGGAGAGGAGAAAGACATATCTGAGCCCTAGCAGTGGATTTGTTTTATTTTAGGGTCCACGCACACACCACACCCAGAAAAAGAAGTGGAAGAAGTGGGCGTGTGGTCTGAAATGCTTTCATTTGTTCCAAAATCATCACTTTTTGCTAATGAGAAAGTGGCTTTCTAGGTCGTGTTAAATTTTGTGAAAGAGGCTTCCATGAAGTCAATCCAAGTTCAAAATCATCCAACAGGGCATTTCTTTTTCGGACAAAATTCTAAGGACTTCTTTCCTGAATTGTTGCATGTTAAGCAACTCAAGTTATTGCCCGCCAATTGGACACCCCTCCGTTGCTTTGAAAAATGTTCTAGGGGTCACACTTTCTCTTTACGAGGAGACTTTTTAATGGTGGTGCAGGTGTTCCTGGGACTTGGGCTTTTCCATAGGAGATGCAGCTAATTGCTCCGCCCCATTTCCCGTGTGAAGTTTAAACAGAGATTTGTTTCTGAGTTCTGCTAAAGGAATTTTGAAATGCACTTGAACTGGTGAGGTGAAATAAAATTCAAAGTCATTTCTTTGAAGATTTATCAGGCTGTTTTGTTGATGTTTCTTGCTTCATTTCTCTTACCCATCACAGAAATAAAATTCCAGGCTAGGCAGCAGCCCAGGCCCTGGATCTGTGTGAGCATGTCAAAAGCATTTTAAGAAGAGCAAAATATTTAGAGGAAGAATTTGGAAAATCAGCCTTAAGGGATTTAACACATTTTTCTGCTCCTAATTCAGTCCCGTGTTTGTTCCCTAATGGAGAGAGGTCATTAATGGGTAAGATTTACTAGGTCGAGAAAGGCTTTCAGAAACCTTTAGAAAAACATTTAGAAATGTTTTTCTAAAATCTAACTCTAAAAAAAACACTTGTTTGGAAATGTGAAAGAATATATTTAGACTGTAAATTATGTAAGTTAACTAATTGGCTTGATAATGGAGAGTTAAATGCATTTGAGACTTAAAGTTCTGTGTAAATTTCTAGGGAGACAAAGGGATTGACCAGAGTAGCATGACTTAGATTTTGAGATGTCCTGCTACACCTTTGCCAGCACATTTTCACCTGCCCAGCACGGGGGCCTGGGCCAAGGTCATGACTGCGGTGTGGCGGGCAGTTCTAGATTAGTAACTATTCCAAATTTGTTACATTTTTAATCTCATAATCGAAAAGCCGCAGGCCAATTCCTGTGCTTTTACTGAATTCCTGTCTGGCAGAAAATGAGAGGGGTGTGTGTGTGTGTGTGTGTGTGTGTGTGTCTGAAAAAAGGGGCATGGAAACTCAAGGCTAATTGGAATACAAACTCTTTTCTTTCCCTCTTGAACCATGCCAAAGGAAATGAATACAAAAGAGTTTTTATGAACTTTGGAGTAGTTCTGAAATGTTTGGGTTTGATTATTTATCTTTTACAAGGTAATACTTTATTTTATATCAGTTACTTACACTCGTATTCAGACTTTGGTTTGACCTGAAGATCAAATACCATTATATTTGATAGCTTATTAGTTCTTATAAATATCTCTGTATGGTGGGAATCCTTTTAAAACTTGAGTTCATTCTGTATGTGATAAAATTGAAAGGTCTTATTTATCTCTTGATAAGGTGACAGGTACTTCACTCCATTCTATACCTATAGAGGACCCTATATATACAGTTAGATAATTGTATATTAGATAATTTAATATGTTTTTGAAAATAAGGCTCACTACCTAGGAAAGTGGTTAAGAAAAAAATAAAATGTAGTAACATTTCTCCCTTAGAATTTTCCCAATTTTTATGGTCATTCTTAAGTCGTATGAATGTTATGAAGTGAACATAATTTAATTCTTATGACATATATATTTCTTCATAGCATTATGGAACAGATATGGCAGTATTTACAGAGACAAGTCTTTTTGAGACAGTAGGGCAAAGAATTGGATTTCCCAAGTATTAAGATGGTATTTTAATATGCTGTTCATGTTGGCAGAGCTGGTGGAGTGCTCTCTGCAGGTAAGTATGTCTGATCGCCGTATATTCTGTGTAGAGTCTGAGCCCTGTCCCTCTTGGGTGTGATGTTCAAGGCTAGGACATTCAGAGTGTGTAAGCAAATTCTCTCAGTTAATAAATGGCTTGACTGTGGCATTGATCAGATGGCAGAATGCCTGAAATCGGGACTGATGCTGACTACACCGTCCTTTCTGGAAGGAAGGCTCCTCTCAGCACATTTAACATCAAGCGATTTCTTAGAGAGCCGTTTTGTTTTTAATCCAGTGGTGCCCTCTGTGTCTCAGAGTCCTGTGACCTTTATGGATCGGTGGAAGTGCACTCTTTTCTGTAGCTGCTGCTGTATTTATTCCAGGAATGACCTTTTAATTACAAGCTCTCCTTCCAGAAGAGAGTAAGGACCAAAGATACCACAGACGTGGGAAGTGTCGTGGGTGAACTTCTAATTACGCTGCTGGGGATGAGCGAGGAGGTCTGGTGAGAGGCAGCCCTGTCTGACTGATGGGTAGAGGGCAGAGCACCCTTGGGCCTCCTCTGATTATTTTGCTGTTACCATGCAGTGGGCAGCTTGGTGGTGTGGATGGTCGTGGAATGGGCAGTGTTATATACCCGGCATCACAGCTTTCTGCACCGTTCCAAGCGCTCCTTCCGCAGCTTTCAGAACTTCTTAGGGACTGTTAACAGGCTGCTTGTAGGACTAATCAACAATGACTCTTGCTGGTTGTGTTAGAGAATTGGTGAGCCCTTGAAGAGGATGTGATTAGCGGTAACAGAAAGGGTAAACTGGATACTTATCTGACTTGTTCACACACATTCTATAATAACAACAGTAGCAAGAATAACAAAGGAGTGAATGGCAGCTCTCTGCCAAGTATTTTTCCACTTATATTCCCTAATCCTCACAATGCCCTTATGAGCTGGGTGCTGTTTATTGGCATTTTACAGATGAGAACTTGGAGGCAGGGAACCCTTACGACTTACTCAAGGTCACAGGCTAGTAGATTTGGGTGTGGTCTATTTGGTTATAAAGCCTTTTGATGCCTTTGTTATAACACACAGCTTCCTTATAGCCAAGTAGATAACTCTGCCCATCTTCAAGAAGTTTGGGTTGCTGTAGTTTTTTTAAGATCAATTTTCATTTGTAGTGCCCTGAAAAATGAATTTATAGTCATTTAAAAACTGGTTGATTTCTCTACTGGTAAAATATCTGGATCATTTTTATGGAACAGGATCATTAAAACCTTGCCATGTCATTCTTACTACAGGAAAACAGGGTGTGGAATTGACAATAAACTTTATGCTGTACTTATACTAAACCTTATACTAGTTTTTGTTCTGCAAGATATGGGACTCATGAAAAGGAGGGAAATCATGAATTTTTTAGTTTTTACAGGATATCTTTGATTTTTGTTTGTAACAGGTTGACATTTTTATCATGCTGAAATTTTACTTAAACAAAATGCAAGTCTGTATTGCATGTAATAGTTTGAAAGCAAGGTCCTGATCCTATCAATGTAGATTTAATGGCTGGTGGCACTATACCAATGCTGAGGGTGAAGAGCCTGCCTGCTCCCTAGGGCCCCCTCTGCTACAGGCATCGGCAGCCATCACAGTCTTCACTGGCTGAGGATGGTTGTGCCTCGTGAAGTCTGTTGATAGGACTGTTTCAAACTCCCCGGGATAGTGGTGATCTTGTTTAGCACCCTTAGAAAGGTATAGTATCTCACACTTTTCCCTTCTCTCTCCTTTTCCTCCCACAGATGAACACAATGACGTGCAGAAGAAAACCTTTACCAAATGGATAAATGCTCGCTTTTCGAAGGTAACCAAGACTTTCAAAAACTTTCTGATGATTCAAATGCTTCATTCTGACTCATGGAGTTTGGTTGGAAGTACAGTGAATTTTCTCCATGAAATACGATCTAATAAAAATGTACAGATACTTTTATCTTTCCTTTATTCTCTTTTAAAATAGGCTGAAATGGAAATTCTGCTGTCCACAGTTCAGGGTATAAACAGCTCTTTATTTGTACGAGGCAGTCGTTGGGTATCAAGACAACAGTTTGCTGCTTTTGACTCTGAATCCCGGCTACATTTAGGAAAGGAAAGTGTCATTGGGAAAATTTTGTACTGACTTAGCTAAAAAGGTTGTTTTATTTGGCCTGGTTAAAATCAAATCGTTATCAGTCAGGCAGCCATTCTGCCCTGTGCGGGAAAGGCTGGGACGTCAGTGCTCACGACTGTGGCTGATGATGTTTATCCGCCATGTTGCTTCCTGGTAACTTCCACATTTCTCTCCCCAAAGACCTGTTCTTTCTCAGTGTTTCTTACCCCGTGGATTATAATTAAGGTTTCGACGGGTAGTTTTCTTAGGAGCAGAGTAAGCTGAGGAGAGGAATTGGCGATGCCCTTTTCAGACTTGCCCCAGTGGAGTTATCCACTGGTTATATCGCACAGCTTCCCTCCTGTGATCCAGGGGCGACGGGAGTTTTGTCTTTTAAATCTGAGATGGGAGGACAACTTTCAGGTTAATGGCTTATGCAATGACGAAAAAGGAATGTTTCTCAGAGAAACACCATGGTGGTATTTTAAAGCACCATGAAAGGTATTTTAATTGAGTTATTTTTCAAAGTTTCCTGCTTCAGAAGGTTGCAAAGGTCAGGAAAGTAAACATGGGCATTTCTTTGGAGCAAAATGAGAATGTTTTAGGGTTGCTTTGAGTAGCGGTGTAGTTTAAACATTGCTCCACATCCCAGTATTTACAGTCGATTATTTGATTGCAATTTATTTTTAGGTTTTGCAGGTTTTTGTTGAGGGGTATTTAATTCTGCCTCTGAGAATGTAAGGAATGTGAAAATGTCTGACTTTGACGGGAAGGTCAAGAGTATAGAAGTGCCTGCATAATTGGTGGTTCTCTGTGTAGGATGATTCCAAAGCACACAGAGGTATTTTTTGTGGGGGAGGGTAAATTTTAATTTTTGCTGTAGAGGCACAGGCAACATCTGGGTGATTTGGATTTCCAGAACAGATTATTTTATGAAGTTGATATTTAAAAATTTACATTTATCATCTATATGTTATTTTGTAATATTAAATCAGGGCTTTCAGTCCCACAGAAATTATTTGCCCCAGGAAACTTGTAATTATTGTCAAGACAATGAAAAGACCAGGTAATGTTATCATTTTTAGTAGAAGCGACAGTTATGTAAACTGACAGAGAAGCTAAAAGCCTGTTTTATTTGGAGAAACAGTATCAAAAGTAGAGCTGGCCCTGGAAATGTTTCCCTTTAGATTACTTCTAGTAAGAAATCCGAGTAAAAAAGGGAATTTGTATGAGTCTAGAACACATTTATCAAAGAAATTATGACTATTTGGATATAATGATGTGGAGGACTCGTGGTAGTAACACTAAATTTTATCTATATGTATATCTATTCATACACCTATCTATATCTTATCTATACCCATGGCTATATTATCTATATCTAATCTATATCTAACCCTCATCTGTATCACCTATATCTAATCTATATCTATATTATCTACATCTGTATCAATATCATCTATGTCTACATCTCTCTACCTCTGTCTGTGTCTCATTGTCTTATCCGGGCTCTCTTCAGTCCATCAGTCAGACTTCTTCCACACTGGTGATCAGGAAAGGATAGACTGGGAGATTTCCATAGACTCCTCACGCAGCTTAACTGCTGCTGAGATGGCGTGAGGTTGTATCTGAGCACGGTGTCACTGGCTCATCGAGAGGCTAGCCCCAGGGGACAAAGTCCTGTTGAAGGGTATGCATTCATTGTATGTTATTCTTATTTTATCCATGTCCCTGGTATGTCACAGTGGACTTTAAAGTAGAATTATTAATTGAGTCTGCCGCTTTCCTGTGGTATGGGTCCCTCTAGAGAAATAGGGCCCCGTGTGGTAAGAAATCCAAGAGACTCTGACAACGTCTTCTGCCATTTAGGTATTTGCTTTAAATTCCTTCTTCGGACATTCAAACTTCATGGTCCCCTCCCCAGCCAAAGTCTTCAACACCGAGTCTCGTTGATTCCAGTGCCATTTAATGTTGTCCCTTTCTCTCCATCTTTACTGACACCTTCTTTTGCCTAGTCACTGTTAGCTGAATTAGGAAAAGTTGTGGAAGGCTTTAAGATGAGCAGAAAAGATCAGTGGGAGCCCTGCTAGCTCATCCATCTGGGTTGTCTGCCTTCTATTATCTTTGGACTAGTAACAACAGATAATAATGCAAATGATACTTATTTAAAAAAGCATGAAGTAGCTTGGAATGTAATTGGTTACTGCCCCTTGAATAGATCTGATTTTCCATCTATTATACATTTATACATATGGCTTTTTGAATTTTCCTTGGGACCAGTTTTAACACCTTCCTGGTTCCCTCATTAATTAATGAGTTGAAGTCGTTGACACAGGGTAGTATTACATTTGCATGAGATCCACAACTTTACCTTTAAAAAAATTATTCCTGAACACATGGACCTCGTAATAATTTGCCATCTGGTTCTTCTTTCCATGCTTCACCTTATCCATCCTCTTCCTTCCACTTTCTGCAGAGTAGCCGGAGTGGTCCTAAAGTATACGCCTAAATACCTGCTTCTTTTCAGTAAAATCTTTCAATGGCTGTCCATTGTTAGTACTTGGCCTTTTAGGCCCTAAATAGCAGCCCCTCCAATTTACTCCTGATTTCATTTAACTTTACTCTTGCCCCCTAATTATGCTCTAGCTACATGGCCTGTGCCTCCTACCACACAGGCCTTCCCATGGCATTTACACAAACGCCTTCCTCCATCATTTCCTGGCCAGCTAACTGCCACTCTCCCTGGCCTGAGCTTAAATGCCACTTGCTCGTGGACACGGTTTTCTGAACTCCCAGAGTAGGGTAGGTATGCTCTATACTCTTGAAGTGTTGTCCCT